>VXBZ01011783.1:449560-485126 GCA_013399135.1 Heliornis fulica
GTGCCACGGAGGAGTGGAAACGATCCTTGGCTGTAAACTGCAGGGCACATTTCTGACAGCCAGATGTGCCAGGTCTTGCCCTGCAGACCCAAATTACAGAGCACCACTCGCAAGAAAAGAACTTCTGCCATGGCACTGAGTGGTAAGATGGCTTCTTGCATTTGGAAGAAGCACTAAGTACAAATCACCGGGGACATTTCACGGTGCTAAAGGTTGCTGCTTGTCATTTTGTACTTTTTCCCCAGAAGGTTTGAATTACCTTTCCGCACGGTATCAGTTAGAATTGTGCGAAGTTCATCTTAAGGAACTACGAGGAAGAAAACTCTCCTATGCTGGCTACTTCAGAATAACCTTGACCTTTCATTAGTGCTTATCCTTACAGATAAGTCATACAGGGAAAGCAAGGAATTGGGCAAGGCACCTGCAAAAGCACAAATGAAATGTCTCTATTTTTAAACTAGTGCTAAAATGCCTCTGGGTCCCACGAAGCCAGGGACACCGTGGGGCTGAGGGTCAAAATCTGGAGCTCGCCAGCAAAATTCAGTCTGATACACACAGGACCCTGAGTTCGTCTCCTCAGCCCAAGATGCACGTTCTGCCATTAGTCCAATCAGCACTGCTGAAACTCAAACTGCCAAAAAGGGTAAATTCCCTCAGAAAGAAACTGAATCAGCCAAAAGTGTAATCAGCTTTTCAGGGAAGTACCAGACCACTGAAGCACGTTTCCAGTTGCATTTCTTTGTTCCCCTGTAACTGCTCTCTGATACTTGTAGACTTAATTAAGAGGACCACTGGTAATCACGAGTATTTTAAATAATAAAAAAGCTTCATTCTGCATAGGAAGCACAAAACATTTTGCTTCACAGTGCAGCCACTAAAAGGTTAAAGTCAATTCACAGCTCCTGGTGAAAGTTTTCCTTCAGCAGATAGTGCCTATCAAGATGGTCTGTCTTTCTCCTGTTACACCCTGAGAGCAGGAAACAGGCAGCATTTATATGGCAACACAGCCCTCTGCCCTCCTCAATATTAAGATTATTATCAACACAACAATCTTTTAATGAACACTTTTATACACAGAGCTAATGAACATTTAAAGGAAAAGACCCTGGCACAGCAGCAACCACAATCGAACGTGATGCCCCGTAGGAACACTGAGTATTCAAAAGCCTTTCAGGGTTTGACCCTAATGAAACACAAGACCGGTCCTGGGTACACACCACATTTATATGCAGAGGGTACTGCAGGCCGGAATACGGGCTCCTGCTAAAGTTAATTGTAATTTTCCGGTCGAGGGGGAGGTCGCTTGTTTAGGCCTTAAGTTATTAATATCTATTCCGATGGAAACAGGGATGTTTGGATACACTTTGTCAAATCCAAAGGAGTGCTTTCTGCCTGGGCTGTGTGATGGGCAGCCAGGTGATGTACCACCATTCCAGTATCTGCACTTCTAATCAGGCATGCCAGGATGGGAGCGGATCCATCGGTCATGAACTTTTGCTTATATTTAGCAAAGCTGGAGAACAGGCAGAGAAGATTTTCAGTCCACACTAACTAGATACCAGCAGGCCTGGAAACAGAGCTGTTAATTGCAGATACTTCCCACAGAATGGATTTTGGTGGGTTTTATTTTTTATAATTTTCTGAAAAGAAGTACACTCTGCTGGAAAAATCAGCTCTAGTTCTGGACATACCATAGTTCCCAAGGGTGTGGCTGTAGGTACACAAATAAAGCTGCATTTAATCTCTAAGGGAATTTTATAGAGAACATCTGTTAAAGAGAAAAGTATATTTGTTTCATGAGCTGTAACTTTTAATAATATTATCTCCCTCCACCAACATATATGCTCTAAATCTTGTGATGTGTTTGGGTTTTTCAGATGTAATTTAACTCCTGTAAAACAAGGGTTGCAGACAGAAAGGTGTGATATATTCACAGTATTTACAATCCAGCTCTATAGGCATGTATTAGAGCGAACAATATCCTTCCTGCACGAACAATGCAATTTATAGAAACATACTGTTTTGTGTAAAGAAGGTAGGAGATAATTAACTGTATTAATTTAATCTAATTATAGGCCTCTGAGGCAAAAAGCTGACACTTTTCATTGTGGTATACTCAGAGAAGTTAATTGAAACAACATTGCAGCCACAAGGCATAACATGCCCATCGTATATTTGATACTAATTCTTTTCTCAAAACCAGGATGAATCTGATGCTCGCTAGAGATAAGGATTGCTGCTACTCACTCGAGTAAGGCAAAGTCTGGGGAAGCTCGTTATGCAATGCTGCAGTGCACTGCAATATCTCTGCAATTCCAGAGCCAACCACAGACAAGTTAATTTGCCAAATTGCAAGATGGTTTTGTAATGTACACAAGTATCTATTACAAATTAAGAAAAGATTGAATGCGTTTTTAGCTGGGACGGAGGTCAGAATTTGAACAGAGATCTGCTTGGAGCAGCCATAGGTCAATGTATCAACTCTGGGCTCTGTTTAATCTTTAGGAGGAACCAAGCAGTAACAGCAGCCTTATCCCTAGGAGTTGTTACTAGGGGTGTAATGTGTGTTCTTAAGCTATCAGTATGACACACAGAGATACACAGACAGCAAATCCACACTGGCAACTTCCAGGTATAGGAAAATAAACGTATGTCAGACCATTTGCAGTTTCAGAGTAATTTTTCCTATCACCTGACACACAGCAGCAGCTCAATCTCCTGACAGCAGTGCTACTTTCATTCTCAAAAGGAAAGTAAAGCAGCTCTGCTCTGCAAAGCTTGCCAGAGAACATAACAGACCAAACGTGCCGGCTGTGGGGAGGCATTTGCCATTTTATGTTAAAGAAATTCCAGCTTGCATGCTGAATCATCATGTTAGAGGCAGATAACGCTGTTTCCCCCTGCTCTCTCACTGGATGAGTCTAACTGGTGTCTCTGCAGTTGTAGCAGTGCCATGGGGCAAGACACCTCCCACCCATCTTCCAGCTCCTACCGGAGGGACCCCCGTTTCTGCTCTGCAGAGGCCGTCCAGCACACCCAGCCCTCTCCACCTCTCTTCTGCCGTGTCTCCAGGCATCACAGTTCCTAGTTGGTGGGAGAAAGAATTTGCAGAGGCAGTGCTGCTCACCTCCCTCCTTGTGATGAAGGTGCCTAAGTGCTGTGGTGATGGTGTGAGCCCTCCTAGCTGACAAACACCCCCAGCAAAAGGCCACTGAGCAAAGCACAGGGCCTGGCTCTGCTGGCAACAGGCACTCCTGGCAGCCCTACCTACAGTTCTACAATGAGTTTAAATTGGTTTTGAATGTATTTTGCAGAAATATTTTTTACTGTGGTTAAAAAGAAGCAGCATATTGCACTTCAGGCACTTCAAATGTTTGTTAAGAAAGTCACAGGAAGCCTGAAAAGTAAACAGACAGTGACATGCGGTCATCCTAACTCTGGGGCTCTGGCTCAAGAGATCCAGAGAATTTGATAAAGAAGCTCTCTAAGAAGTGTGGCTATAGATCCTAGACATGCATGAGTCTTATTCCTATACCATTACAGATAAATCACAAATTGCACTGATGCCTGGCTCAGAAAATCAGCCTATTCTTATAGTTCAGTCTGCACTTACTTCTCTCCCTCAATGCTCTTATCTTCCTTCTGCTGGCTCCTGCCTTCTCCTTCTCCTCTGGGCTGTTTTCATGGTATCTACCAGTTCTTGCTCTTCAACACTTTTTGTACCCCTCTCTCCATTCCCTGGTTCCTGCCTTCTTCTTCCCACTCTGTTCTCACCTCCAAGCTTCCTTTCCTTTGTCTCCACACCCACTCTCTCATTTTTTCTTAATTACTTCCTCTGGCCTCTTATCTTTCTCCCTACTATGCTTATTGACCTCCTTAACTGTTGTATCCTTTACACATTGCTCAGTATTATCTCATTATGCATAATTTCTTTAGATTTTCATTATGTATAATTTCTCCAGTAATGGAGATCTGTTTCCACAACTGACTTGGACCCATGATGTCCTAGTTGTCCTGAGAAATCTTAGCACTGGTCAGTAACGGTTGTCTCCCTGGCATCTAACACCTCCTGCTTCTCGCTTTCTACTCCCTTCCATGCTCTGCTGCTGACAGGTCTCCTCCCATGGGCAAAATATTTTTTAACCTTGTTCTTGTCTCCCACTGCCTCAGCAGCAACAGAAGAAAGGGAGATGCTGCACACAGGAGTGGTACCCAGGTCTCACAGACAGTAACCTCTCAGGAACACAGGAGGAGAAATCACAGAGAAACACTGCTCGGTCCCCGCCGCCTCAGGCAGAGACCGTACTTGGTTGCTCTGTGGCAAAGCACCTGTGTGCTGTGCAGCGTGGGCTCCATCAGCACAGGCTGAGCTTCAGAAAATTTAGCTGCCAAAAACTAACGGATCTTAACCCATCACATGCAAACTGAGGTTTAGTGGAGTCTTATAACGCTCTTACATGTGGATGCACATCTGTGAAACCACAGCAACGGTGCTGCCAAATTCCAGGTTGCTGCTCAAAAGGCACATGGATGAAACCAGAGCAGTGAGGGTGTTCCGTTTCAAATTCCTTCTGCAGAGAAATGGGGATACCGACACTTCTGAATGAAGCAACTGGATTATTATTATTATTTTTTAATATGGGCAAAATATTTTTTAACCTTGTTCTTGAAAATATCTACAGTGGTTTAGCTAGAATCTGCCAAAAATTAAACCTAGGGCAGTTGCTTGGCTTGGAAAATACCAAGCCAGAGAGTTACAAGCAACTGAAAACAGGATGTTACTATGAAGCACTGGGTGAGATGGGAAGATTAAGCTGAGCAGTTCCATGACTTTAGCCTGAACACAGAAGGTTTTTAATAATAAATTTCTTACTAACAGATTTGTTGAAATAAGCTGAATTCAGTCAGGTTACACGTTTCTGGGTGAAGACATTTTCTCTGAAACTAAAGGTTGTGATCCAGAGAGCTGTGAAGAGGGAGGAGTGGGCTGGGACTGAGAGCACAGGGACTGAGACTGGGAGCACTGGGACTCAGAGCTGGAGCTGTTTCTGGTGCAATAAAATCAGTTCGAAAGATCTACAGAAATGCAGATACAAATGATCAAAAAGTGTTCTATGGAGGTGAATCTTTATGGAGAGATTGAGGGAAAGAAATTGCTTCTGGTGCTTGCATCCAAGCAAAGGAAGGGAAGTCCCAAGATTATGCTCACTCCAGGGTTCTTAAACACCCTGGCTCTGCTCCACATGTGCCCTTGGATTAACTCAGGTCCCCTTGTCCCCACACCCTGGCTAGTGAGGCTTGACATCACACCTCCTCCGCCCCCCCAAGAGTAATCTAACAGCCCCCATTGGCTTTTAACACCTCCAAACTGAAAACTAAGGTGGTTTGGGAGCTGCTCCTTCCATGGCACTGCAATGTCAGGGCAGCAGTTTGGACAGCTGAGGGTATTACCTGTTTCAGTCATCTGACTTGAACGCTCTGCTGAGTCCCTGCTAGAGATTTCAAGAACAGCTTCACAGCAGCACTTGCAGCAATTACCACTGAATGCTGTTTTGCATTTAAAATTGTTATTCCATTTCTCTGCTAGGGATGAAAGTAAGAGTCATAGAAGCCCTTTCAATGTACAATGAGCTGCCTGTTAATTTGCAAGTACATTCATCGTGGTTTTGCCTATAAAATTAATACTTTTACATTCTTCTAGCAGACCTAATGGATTGTCTGTCACTTGACTGTATGCTTGCCTTAAAGATATGTTCTAGCTTGAAAAGAAACGAATTCAGGAAGTCCCGTGGCCTGTGTTTTGCAGGAAGTCAGGCGAGGTGAGAGTGGTGGTCCCTCTGGTCATTTCATCTCTGCCTAGGATTTTAACAGAAAAATTAAACTAATGCTGTAAGCTTTCTCAGCAGTTAAAATATTCTGTAATATCTTGCATGGCCTGTGTTTGACCTTGGTTGTATTTAAGTAATGTGCTTTATGTCAATGATTGTGATTATATGAATTATGGTCAAAACGATGCCCTGTGATAACAGGAGAGCAGTATGAAATGAAAACTAATTAAAAACCAGTAAATCTGTCTTCATTAACACAAGGTTGAAACTTCTTGCTGGGTGCTGTTGCTTGGCATACAAGTTATTTTTTTTATTCTTAAAAGTGCACATATTTAACATGCTTAGATTTCTTTTCAGGTTTAATATTAAGCCTGAGTTGGCAACACTTAGTTCTGCATATGCACATTTACATAAAGTACCTTCCCCTTAATGGTGTCTTATGCTCAGCACCTCCTTCTGTTTGATACAGTTTTCACCTGTTTAATTTTTTTTTTTAAGCAGGAAAAATGAGGTTTAAGGATAGCAGAAAAATTGGCCTGACAACACGATCTAGTGAACCACAAAGCAGCCTTCAAAGAGAAAAAGTAGCAGGAAGTTCTCTCATACCAGGTATTAAAAATAGACTGCACCAAGTCCTGGAATGCACACAGCAGTTATGTAACGATTTTTCAGCGACACGCATTAGGAAATATTCTCAGTAAATGTTTTTCCTTCCTAGCACCCCATTTACTTCTCTGAAGCCTGGAAACTCTTCATATGGATGCTTCTAAGAAGTCTAAAATGATAATGTTAATTTGAATAACCTATCACTTAGCAAGCCATGTAACAACACCATCTAATGGCACAATTGAAATACTTGAATTTAATATGCCATTTTCATAATGGTACAATATGAAACACATGATGGAAGCCCATTTTCTCCCCCCACAGGTTAGACTTGATTTATTTCTGCCATGTAATAATTTTGCACTGGAGGCTCCAAAAGAGGGAAATCAGTTTGGGTCCACATCTTAAATGATGAGAATACTAGTGGTCTTGGAGCACCAAGACATCTTTCAGATGTTTCCAAAAGGTTTACTTGTTATCAGGTGCCATTTACAAATGGGAGCCATCTGAGGAGGAGCCAGAAGAGCTGGATCTACTTCCTACAACATTAAGGAAACTACATGGTAAATTATTTTGAAGAAAATCTTCCTCAGACTTTTCCCCAGAGATGGAGGAGGTCCAGGCTCTGGACCTTTGCAGTATAATTTAAGAAGGTAATAAAGGCAATGGAAATAATTAAAGCCTAACTTCTGGATTTTCACTGTCCCACTGTTTCCTTGGATTGCTTAATGTTCAGAACAAACCTGCAACATCCTCTGCCTATAGTGAGAGTAACATACAAGGTGGGGGGCAACATTGCTTAAACCTTGTCTGCCTTTTCTGACTTGTCTATTCAAAGACAGAAGCCCTACCACAACCTTTAGACTTGATGGCTCCTGTGAGCTAATCACTAACATTATTAATTTCAATTTATACTTCAAAGACAGCAATATGATTTATTTATTTATTTTTTTCCTTAAAGATGAGTAGAACTGCACTCTTAGTCCTGGGTCTGGCTTTCCTGAGATGTCTTTAAAATATTTTCAAAGCTAAAACTGCTTTTTGTGGAGCAAGTGAAGCTCCACATCACCCTTTTTGAGACCACAGAAAAACCCAATCAAAGTACAATCAGATAAAGCATCTGATTTATTTTCGCTCTTTACTGTTCTGCAGAGTGACAGAATAAAAACAAATAAATCCATATTTGATGTTTGAAAAACTGTACCATATGCAAAATATTCCACTTTGGAAAGATACATAAGTAATAAAAGCAGGGGAACAAGTTGGCCTCTTGTAGGGAACTCTGTTTAATGAAATACATCTTCATTGACAGTCTGAAAGGAAATGAAACAGAGCATACTGAATCCATGTCAAAAATCTCTATGTGAAGAAGTAGTAAGGATGTGAGTATCAGAGGTGAGATACAAGTTTTGCTTTTCAAAATGACTTTTTTTTTTTTTTTAAGATCAAGGTGTCTTTAAGGCCATAAAAAGAAAGAAAACTGATTAAATTAAATTATCAACAAATGAATTCGTTTCTAGATGCTGTTGCACATTTCTGGGAATCCAGTGTCTGAAAATTAATTTGTGAATAAGTCAATACTTATTTTTCTAGCCAGATACATATGCAAAGCTCCAGCTGTTTTTGAGGGGAGGAACACTGTGTCACGCAGAGTGTTCAGCAGTGCTCTGAATTACAGGAAGACTTGCTCATCATTCAGACTGATTAGTTTACATGAACATTCAGTATTTTTTTATGCATTTTATGACTTTTTTCTTATAAGCAAAAATGCCTTTAATCAGACTTTGTCTGTTTTGAGGAAAGGACATTTAAAAGGCCTTTGGTACATGTAGCTCCTCTGTAAGCTAAGCTTCACTCAGCTGCTTGTGAATATTTCTGAGTTTTACTGGATGTATTCACTTTTCACATGAGATTTGCTGTCACTGAATGCAATATTCAAGGTCAACATTGCATGTAGTTGTAAATTAAAGCTTCTATTTTAATAGAAGAATTTAAAAAGCTGAACTTAAAACCTCAAGTCCTTTCTGTCCCTAAAAAAAAACCCACCAGAAATCTTATTAGCATATTCAGAGAAAAACTATTTCTTTTTTTTTTTAATTTACTGTTATTTTGCTTGTAATTTTCCTTTTGTTCACATACCTTTATTCTCTTCGTTAAAGCTGCTGATGTGTCTAAAGTAACAAGTTCTACTATTGTATTTATAAATGGGGCAAATGTGAGATCACCTGTGAAACCCAAAGCTCTGCCATGCCACATTCTCACACAGAATCACAGGATGCCAGGAAGTGGCAGGGACCTCGAAAGACCATCTAGTCCAACCCCCCTGCCTGAGCATCTTTCAAGAAAGGTGGAGGTTCAAAGGACAGCCCTGAAAGCTATACTTCCACAGTGGGAAGAAAGTCTCAATTTTACACTGTTTGTTGGCTAAGTACAACAGAAGAATAGACAATAGCATCCAAGCTCAGGACAATTAACAGGATGTCTTTAGAATATTTTTATTACGTTAATCTTTTCTTTTGCTTGAGCCAGCGTTCCCCTTGAGAGGAAGAGAAATGATGCTGAGACAACCCATTATTGCAAATTAATTGTATGGTCTATTTCCCAAGCATTTAATTTGGCCACAGCAACCTGTTTAAACTCAGATGTGTTGCCATAAAGTGACCTAAGAGATATCAAGTTCTTCAGAGGTGGCCAGTGATTTTAAAGGGATGAAAGGAAATGGATGACATTATTGCTTTTGTCCAAGTAAAGCCTTTTCTAAACAGGGTAAGGGAAAATCAAGTGATTTTTGCCTCACCAAGATTCATACTGCTTGAGATCTTTTGGAAATGTTGACCAGAGAGGAACTGTGGACTGGAACACAAGACTAACAAAAGAAGTCAGGCCTCACATGGCAAAAGCATATGAAACATACAGACAAAAAGGGTACTATTTTTAATTTCTAACAGATTAAGTCTGAAATTTGGAATGTAAGTTTGAGATAGGAATTGGGATAGATACACCTGCTCAAACCTGAGACAGCTGTCTCTACCTGCATGAGTACAGAGAAGTCCATTGTGAAAGGCCATGGAAACTGTTGCTTCCAAGTCAGTGGGTCTGAATTTAGTCTTTTACAGTATGGTTTGTTTTTCTCTTTTTTAGTGCTGGCATTCTAGGAAATATTTCCATGTGTGTACCCCCTGTCTGAGTTCACTCTTGGTATGGGGGCCTCCACAATTAAGCAATCTTGGATCCTTAACCCATTGCCTCTAAATTTTCCAGCCTGCTGCCTCAGTCCTTCTCTCACAGCTGTATGGATTTCAGCTTTTCAAAGTCCAGTTTGATTCAGCCTGTCAACACAGGAACTAATATTTGACATAAAATCTTTTTGGGACCACAAAGGTATAATGTTAAACTTAAATACATCCCATTTTTTTTCTGGGAAAACTTGAAGGCAGTGGATAATGGAGACAGATTAAGGTTTGGCAGTTCATCAGATTCTCAAGGAATCTGTCCCTGACTAAACTCTTTCACTGGGAGTATTTACTGTTCAGAAAGCAACACTTAGATTTTCCTTGCCATCAAAGAAGTGTGCAGAATCCTACAGAAGGTGGTGGCAGATCACCCCAAAGAAGACTTCCACTAGCCTGGTTACTGCCCATGATGACGTGTCCTTCTTCCATGAAGCAGAGGCGTAAGAAAATACTTCCAATAGGGAATTGCATGGATGTTTTAGTTACAGGGAGTAGAGGAATAAAAGATGCAAATACAAATTTGGAATGATAAAATACTCCTCCTGGTGCATTTTGAAGATAATTAGTTCCAATTTTGTTTGGCTGTCCTAGAGATGACTTAGTTTCACAGTGTTGGACTCCAGAGAGATATGATTATCACAAGTTCAGGGATTCCTTTTACTAAGTGACCTTGAAGGAAGATCCGTTTCATTTTGTGCCTAGTCTGTTTCCCCTTACTGCTTTTAAGAAGCCAGCACCACCAGTGACATTGACTCTGCAGGCTCTGTCCTCCTGCCAGCTTGCTGGCGCTGCAGACGGGTGGCAGGAGCAAAGCTCCTTGCAGGGCTTGGCACAAACTTGTCCTAAGTGTTACTCACAAATCCTAATCTGAGCCTTGGTACCAGATATCCATTCATTTATTAAGAGCAAATACAGCAGACAACTAATGCTGCACTTTTTCTATTATTCAAACCTGCTGCTAACAATGAAGAAGATGATGTCATTCCCTGGATGTAACAAATGGCTAATATTATATGCAGTAAAAACAATGAGTCAACAGTTTCTATGCCCTTGAGGTCAAAGCATTCAACAATTTTGCAAGTAGACTGTTCTTTTTGTGCATAGAGCTTGTAGTTGTATATTAATACAAAATGTGTCAAACCAAGACATAATTAAAAAAAAAATTTTTTAGAATGTTTGAAATTAAAAATTCAATTGAAATATCTTGCAACATCAACTGATTAAATTTTGCCCAGATTTTTTAGGTCTAATATAGCAAAACAAGTTTTTTGAGGTAAAAAATACATTATCTTGGTTATCATTTATGTGATCTTGAGAGGCACTTTGCAATTTTCAGTACCATTAGTTAATACTGCTAGTATTAACACAGCAACTAAATAAGAGGAAATGTTCTGGAGATATGTTGTAATTGTCTGAAAGATAAGAAAGACCTTTAACATGGAAATGTGTTTTGGGAGACAACTGAAAGCAAGGAGTGGAACAACCCTAGTTTCCAGGATTTTCTGGAATACACTAGGTATTGACCCAGTCCATCTTTAACCACAGCTGCGTTGAGCTCCGGCGAGCGCAAGGAATGCTTGGTGTTGATACAGATCCTTTCTTCAGTAAGTCTAAAATCATCATGGAGGATTATTATCCTCCTCATACACTGAAAGTGAAGCACTGAGAAGTGACAGCTCAAGGTCATTTAAAAGTCAGGAGAGTTTGGAAAAGAACTCAGATTTCTCAATCCCTGTCCAGCACTCTGCCCACTGGGCTTCATTGCCTCGCCAAGTATCTGCTTGATACAGCTCCTTTTCAAAGCTAGATGTAATTTGACAATGTTGAGCAGTTTTCAATTCATCCTATTTTTGTCTATAATAATTTTACTTTGTGGGGAAATAGACTTGCCTGATTAGATAGGGCTGCTGACACACGTTCAAGTGCAAGGGAATCCCAGGTCAGCTGCAGTCTCTGTTCCTGTTGCCCTTGCAGACCCAATTCACAGACCAGAGAGCAAGCTCAATTATATCTACATAGGCTTCTACTAGGAAGAAACATAATTTTGTCTGCATTGATGCCAGCTGACATCCCAGTTTGGGATTAAAATGAGCCCTAAATAATATTCAGCATCCTGACAATTCATTGAAATTAAACCTTGGACTCTGAATCCCAAGGAATTTCTTCTGGCACACTGACAAAGTGCTGGACAAAGTTTTCTCAGTTTATGGTGGCCACTTTATTGTGTCACCTAAAATAACTGCAAATGGGTTCTGAGAGTACAGCAGACCCCAGTCCCAAGCAATTACTCACCCAACCTACAGAAGAGCACATCTGGCAGGCTAGCTGGTCAGCGTCCTGGAGCCTTTACTAAAGTAGGACATGAGACAGGCACGGCTCAAGCTGGTCTTTAAACTCTTGTGTCTTCTAATGCTTAAGAAACTCTTATCTTTTAGCTATTTAAACCAAATATTTAAGCTCTAAACATACCTCAGGTGCTTTAGGGTTATGCTATGCTGCTCAAGCAAGATGAGGAAGCTTCTGAGTTATCCAGCAGTCACAAGGGTTCTGGGGCTCTGCATGGTTCCCTGCTGGTGACACAACTCACGAGATGGTAATGACATTAGAGTTCTTCAATTGAAACACAGACATTTCCACTAAAAATGGAGTGACAAGTTGCTGTTATAAACAACAACAAATAAAATCAGATGAATTTGAGAAAAATCAAAATGTCAAGTCTGAAGTAACTTACAGAATTAATTTTGTGATGTTGTGGATTATTATTTTGTGGATATCGTGAGCTAATTGCATATGTATGGCATGCAGAGTCTGGTGTTTTCATTTCCACTGTAATCAATCCTCCATTGTCATGATTAAGGAAGGACACAATGATTTTAATGTCATGTTAAAGACTGGTAAAATATATTTCCCCTGTGAAACAGACATACATTAGAATCTCTTCTTGAAGTCATGAGGGATTTTTTGCAGGCAACATCTCTTATTGCTTAATGAAAGCCAACACACTCACACACGCTGCAGCTGCATTACTTGAGCTGTTCAACAGAATACAGATATTTGTTCCTTTCCTGGGACTTAAACAAATATATTTAATTAATTTAAGGTAAAGTTATTTTATTTGGTCTATTTAATAAATAGATTTATGAAGAAAAAGTAATCATAGAGGCTCATATCCTGATGTGTTCCAAGAAAGGATCTTTACCTGACTTTTGCTTTTAAAGCCCTGATCCCAGCAACAAACTTGACAACTTGCATAACAGTACTCTTACTTACTCTTAAGTACTACTGAAGCTGCTCCTTCATTGAGCAGGATATTTCAAGTTTAAACTTGGAACAGAAATTCCTATTCAGAAAAATACTGAAGATAATATTTAAAGTTAATGGTTTGACTGCCAGCACAAAGGTTTCAACCAGTAGCATTTATAAATTCAGAGACAAATGTATTCTTAACACGAAGCAAGACAGAAAACAATAAAAGGCTTTTTATGAAATCATGAAGAAAATAACCAGGGCTTGGGCTATGTTGTGTATGGATTTATCACATCCCTATTAGACCTGTAAGTCAATCCTTTATTATATACTGCAGTGTCATTTAGAACCTCACTCATAGCTATTATTTCAGCAAGTCACTTTACACAGCATAGCATGACATTATTGATCTGCAACAGTATTACAAGCTCCAGGGTTACTAACAGGAAAAGCATCAAATAGCATCAGCTTTAATTTGGATTTTACCCCGTAATACAAGTGACATGCCACAGTACAATTATATATTTATGATCCAGGGGGTTATATTTTTTGGATGTATTAATTTGTTTCACAGTTCTACTGTTACTTTTCTCATGCATTAATACAGGTAAGAATGTTTCATGATATAAAAAATCTAAACTGTTTAGCTGGAAGGCCTTTTGAGACATTATTCCATAAAGTGAAATCTTTTGTCTTATTTTCTCTTCCCTCATGAACTTCCATTGTTGGGAGAAACAAGAAGGAAACTTTATACAAATTTTAATCTATTTTCCCTGTGAAGCAAAGTGAGAAATAGGCATGGCATGCATATGTTAACTATGTTTTGTCAGTTAGTGTTGTCTGTGGAGGAGAGGTTGGCATACAAAATCTGATGGATATTCCTCTTCTACACAGATCCATACCCCTTTCCAAGAGGGAACTTGGGAAATCCCTGATTTGATCAGTGGCTTCACTAAGTGCATAGATAGGTCACTGTTAAAAGAAATGGTGAGAGAAGCTCTGAGAGGGGCCTCAACATACGGTACCTCCAGCTGCATAACAAGGATGAACCCAACACCTCCCAGGAGCAGCAGCAACGGATGTCTCTTGTCAAGTCAAGGTTGAAGTCAATCTGTTCCTGAATTGCAAGACTGGGTTGGGGATGTTGGATAAAGAAGAGGCTTCTTCCTGAATCCTAATCTTAGGAAGGCACAGAGGGACTTCAAGTACACGGGTATGGTGGGTAGGCTTTCTTACTGAGCTGAAGAAACAGGGGACATTTTAGATTTCATAATTTGATATTAGAGGGAATTATTACTCACAGCACTCTACATAGCTAGAATGGTATTACACATTCTCTTTAACAGAAACCCAGTACTGTGGTTTAGGTGGCACATGGAAAATGTATTTTGGTCTTGTGTTTTCATATGGAAATGTACTGTATCCTTCCTGATCTTGGATTAGAGTCCATACTGATTTTTTTATTTTTAAGTGATTATAAATAGATGTTTATGTGAATTTATTTGTAAATGCTGGTTATAGGCTTCCTGTAACAAACCAGCTTTTTCCCCTAAAAGTCTTGCTAAATAGTAACCAAGAAATTGCCTATTTTCTCTTGCAAATGTCACGTTATGTATGAGTTTTTTGGCAAGAATAAAATATTGCTTTTGAAACAGGAGTGGATGTTATCACTTTAAACGTGCTTATATGTATTTCCTGTGCTTAGATACAGCCTAGCAATAACAATACCACAATTACCAAAATGCATAATCTATAGTGTAGTCCTGTGTAAATCAACACATAACCGAACGAGTTGCACACATCCTGCAGGATACCACTGCCATTCTAAATTGTTTCCGGTTAACACTGTGCATCTGCAGGATGATTTCTGAGCTGTGCTCAGACTGACTCCTAACTTAGAATACTGGAAGTGACCTCCTAATATTTAATCAGATCTAAATCTAGATTTAGATATAGACACAGAGGTAAGGCATGCTTTGTTCTTAATTGCATAAATGGGAAGTTATAAAAGCAGATGTAAAGGAAAAACTGTTTTGATGCTTTAAAAATACAGGATTTCCAACAAGAACACAAAATAAGTGCAAGAGCCAATGTTCAGTTGTTGAATTACTAAAATTATGCATACCTGGGTTTTACATACAGTGCAGACTTAAATGTATGGTATCAGGTGCCCTGCCATTCCCTTTAGAATAGAGCATCATTTCTTCTCTATGTAAAATATCTAGAAAATATGCATTTTCAAAAGTAGTTTTATTAAGTCAGAGAAAAAGCAAAGTCCAAACTAAACCAGAAATATGTAATTTTAATTGCAACACAGATTGCAGCCATATTCTCAGAAGAATCTTTGAGAAATACTCTGACTGAACTTCACTGTCATGGTTCAGTTAGTCCAAACTAACTGGACTAACTGACTCAGAAATTAAATCCAGTTGACCTGTTCAGTGACTTCGTATTATTAATTAGTTCTCCAATTCTGAATTTTCCAAACAGATGTTAAAAACAATACAAAGTTTTAAAGTAACTGTAAACCACTTTGAATTATAATTTGAAAATGTGAACCTTAAAAAAAAAAAAAAAGAGGTTGCAAGTGTGATCTGACAGTTTTTAGAATTGGACTCAATAAGCCTATAACTCTCCTTCTGCTTTATATACAAGTGACCAGAATTTAGTATGTTTTTAAAATAATAATATAGCAATTTAGAATAATAATATATTATGCAAAGCCTGTTGTTTTTTTTCCTTTCTGACACAGATCTACCTTACCAAAAAGAGATTCTAGCATGAAGTGACAATCAGTGCACTGCTTGCTTGAAAGGAATTTTAAATTATCCCTTTTTCTTGCTACCTTTGGTACAAAATAATGTCAGGAACAAATGACTCAAACTTTATCTGTTGCAGAAACTCAGAGAGACTACTTATTGTGTCAGCATCCATACTTGTATTGCAGAGGTCACTGAGGGGAACAGGGCAGGAGGTGCAAGGAGCAACCATGGCCATGTGGCCAAGGGTAACTGAAGGGCTGCACACACATGCACCAAGAAGAATGACAAGTCTCTCTGCACTTCAGCTCTTCTGGGACATGCAAGTCTGTAACAAACCAGAGTAGCCATTCAGATCTGTGCAAAGAACTTTTTCCCTGTAAATTTTATTCCCTTTCTATACTGGGTGGCTAATTCAGGTGTGCATTTCACATTCCCTGTTACTGCCCTTAATTTTTCCTAGTCTGGTCTTGTGTAGAAAGATGCTCAGAAATTTGATCCCCTGTACAGTTTGGGATGGCTGCATGACTGAAGAAAAAAATATTACTATTAATTTGTACCTGTATGTGCTAAGCCAGCTGTTCTCACACCAGGTCTCTCTGTGAGCACCTCATACCCCTGCTGAAGTGAACCAGACATCACTTCCTCTTGTTCTCCGTGAGAAGACCTGTATCTACTAGGGCATGGTGTTTGCACTGGTAACCCTGATAGGACATACACAGCTTTGCTGGTCTTGGTCTCTACAAATCCAGTTCTTCATTCTTCATTGGCCTCTCTACTTAACTCTGAGCTGTCTCTTCATTTTTGTGGACGTGTTTGGAATGCCTCAGGGGTGTGTGTGTTGCTCCCACTCTGACAGTGGGCAGACCCAGCTCTGCTTATATGAGTGGCTTAAAACCAGCTTGAAATCATTAGAAATGCAGATGATATTATGCTTAGAAAAAATTTTATTTCTTTAATCATGCAGACACTCTAGTCAGTTATAAAAAGCAGGTAGAATTATCAAATTATAGTCGTCTTATTTACTGCTAAATCTTAGCTGTGGCACCACCTTGTGGTTATTACTACATGGAAGGAAAAGACTGGTGGCAACAGGAGCAACTAAAGCAACTGAACAGGCATTTTGGAAAAAACAACTATATTCACACATGATTGGCTAAAGCATGGTAAAATCACTAGATAAAATACTGATTCCTAAATATGCACTTATGAATGAAATACATAGTATTGTCATCAATGTAGTCAGCTGTCTTTGCAGTTTTTACCAACTCTTTTGAGCATCAGCCAGGTACAGTGGTAGCCTTCAAAACTATTTTTGTTCCTCCTTGATTGATTAACTAGCAGCATCTTGAATCCCAGCTCTGTTTTTGCTGTGCAAACAGACACGACTTATGCAAGTATCCCAACAACAAAACTTGGAAAATCAGACCCATAATACTAAAGAAATGGAGAAAACTTTAGGGTCTAGTCCATAAATGTACACTCAACAGTGAGATTAGTGTCCAAGATAAGCCACAAGAAAAATACCTGACAGATATGAACTGGTAGATCTTTTACATGCTTGCTGAAAAACAAAACAAAAAATACATTTCAATTCCACTCTCTTGGCCATTGGATCCCCAGAATGACCTTTCACATTTGAGATAACAGGCTATTACTGTCTGCTCCATGGGCAAATCAGTAACACAGAGAAGCCAGAGTTTTAAATGGAAGAGGATCTCAAAGTTGTGTGCTGCATGTATCCGTCCTGTGTGTGCCTATCTCAGTAAGCTTGGGAAGCATAATATTAAACATTGAATTGCATTTTCTATTTCTATTTCTTCAAAAAGTAACTGCACACAACTTGTTATTTGCATAAAGCGAAGGTGGAGGAGAAGACAAAGGCTTGGACCAAGTTCCTCCACTCTGAAATTGTCAGCTGACTGTGCTGAACTTTGCCTCTGGATCTCACACACAGAGCTGGGGGTAAAGAGCTTCTGTGTCTCTGGCATTGGGGCAGAGACTCTGCATTTCTTGTAACTTCTTCAAATACGGACTGCAGGCCCTTCAACTAATACTAAACATACCACAGTCCCTCCCCAAACTCTCCTCAGTAGGATATGAAAATTCACCCACTGGAGCACTTCCTTTTCTACTTCAACTCTTTGACAAATACACAATTATCAAAGCAAGGCACAGAAACTCTGCAGCCTTCATGTCAGAAAACTTCCCTTAAGTAGCTGTCTCAGTTGATCTTTGCCTTTTCCTTGTTAGACAGAGTCTTTTTTTTTTTTTAAATGAAGTTTGCACAGGTTTGTTCTTCTCACCTATTCTGGACTTTTGTGCAGTAACCAAGCTTTTGGCTGGCAGCCTCAGAGGCTGCTCCACAACTGCCCACATGCCATTTCCAACTGAAACAGAGCACTAGAGCAAACACTAGGGTTCACTAAATTGAACAATAGGAATAAGGACAGGTAGTTCCCAACTTTTACAGAGATAACTGCTTGACATCTAAGGCAACTTATAGAAGAGGTGATCTAGCATTTGAGAAAACCAAGCCATACTGGGGAGGAGCCAAGTGCAGAAAATCTCTGACTAGCTAAAATTAAATACTCACCACTGTCAGCCAGGAAATAGACTCACCTGCAGTTCTCAGATATTACCCAGGAGCTGTGGCTTACTGGGTTTTGGCGACTTTACTCATATGGATTTCGCAACCTACATCCTTCTCTACTCTTGCAGTTATGTATCTTTAGGAAAGGAGAGAAATAATCACTGCTGCCACCCACTGCTGCATAGTCTTGGAAGAGGGATGAGGAGTACAGCTAAGGCATTGCCATGGCCTCTGAGAACTCTGTTAGCTGAAAATAATCAGATTTACAGTTATTGCACAAAGAAAGAAACTTAGATGACAATGAAATTCAGAGTAAAATTTAGTCTTTGAAAAGAGCAAATGAATACTAGAGTAGATTGCAGGAATGGAGTTAAAATAGCTGAAGTAACTTCTGAGGTATTCCACTCCATAATAACCTGTGTTACCTTGAAACAGATTATCAGGGAAGAGCAGAATATACATCCATACAGATTTTTAGAAAGTTAGTTTATTCAAATGTCATGTAATGCAATTAATATTGTTCCCTATGAAGTGTATATTAGAAAACACTAGAAAACCATTTTTAACTAACATAGCCTGGTATGCAGAAAGATGTCTGGGCTAAATGAACTTTGGAATTAGTGAAAATAAATTTAAGCAGAAAATAACAATATACTTGGGAAACACTTTCATGACTAACAGTGCAAAAGGATGTCATACCTGTTTGTATTCCTGGGCCATCTGAAACAGAATAATCTGAACACAGCGGAATACAGTAACATTATTTTCACATTAAGCTTTTTAACTTTTTTGCTTATGTTGATATTTTGAACCACTTATCCTCATTCTAGAACTGACAGTACTTTTGTTGGAACTCTCCTTTGGGTATAGCAGTATTGTACTTGTAAAAAAGAACACAGAGTAAAATGTCATTTTTCCCTTTAATATTAAATTATCTTTTAAAACATGACAATGACAGTACAATTTTTACAATATAAATATTTTCTGATTTGTTTCTTAGAAACTATGTTTTGTTTTTTCTCCAATAAACAAAATCTTGTTTATTTTTCTTCATCTGAAAAAGATGAAGCACTTTATGTTGGTAAAATTGTTTTCCTTTAATATCTCCATACAGTAAACAGTACGGATATGAAACCTTTTGTGCTCAGTAATTCCTTAGTACAAAATGCACCATTAATGAAAAGATACAGCTTCTAAATTTTTAGTGTTTATTCTTAAAGATTTGACTATTGAAATTATGTTTTTATTTAACTTGTTTCTGAAAAAATAATAAGGCATTTGCTACCCCTTATTCGCAGTGAGTGGAGAGATTCTCCTTCTCAGGCAACATCAACTCTTCCCCACTGCAATCAGTTGCATTAGCACAGACTAATTAATGGCCCTGGATGTTTCTGGATGGAAGTTTTCATCCAGGAAACTGCATCAGCCGTTACGATAAAGCTGGGATGAGTGATACAGAAGAGACTGTGCCAAGTCTACTTTTACATTGAACTCAGTTTATTAAAAATATCTTCTTCCTCATCTTCTTGAGCAGGTGAAAAAGTTATTTTGTGTCTGTTCACATTCAGTTGATTTGCTTTTAGAGAGGAAGCTGTGTGGTAAAAATAACCTTGTATTTCCAAAACAGTATTTTCTCCAGAGACTTGAAGCTTCCCTGAATGTTTTCATTATCTCTTTCCTGAAAGTCAATGAAGTAGCATGGCCCTGTATTAAAACAATTTGCTTTGGGTTTCTGCAAGAACTGATTTCTTGTTGGATTAGCATATCAACTGCAACCCAATTTCCAGCACTGGTGACCTTACATCACTTTATGTATTACAGAAGCGAGTCAGAAACAGTTTCAGTAACAGTTTAAAATTATTGGTATGAATCCTCTTATTAAACTGATATATGACAAACCCCTGAGGTTATGGTGCTAATTTTTATGGCTTCCAGTTGTATTTCTGTGTTTTTAACTGGTGCACCCACCAACACAAAACTACCATGGGTATTAACAGAAAATGGGATGGAAGAGGCAGAAATCTGGTCAGGCTGGAGAAAATCCTGGGAGAGAGAGAATGAGGGACAGAACAGCCAGCACCCTTCAGGTAATACTATGGGGCACACAGCCCTCGTGCCAGGGAACAAAGGGTGTTCCTATCACCGGGAGGAGGGGAGAAGGGCCCCAAACCCAAGGCATGATAGATTCTGGGGGTCCTTCAACAAGAAAAGGATATTGTGGCACTCAAAGTTTGCAGAAAGGGATGGATAAACCCAGCCTGCTCTAGTCCAAATGCAGAACCGATTCAGTCTACAAAAAAACCAAAGTGTGCAACTCTCTAGCTATCAAAAGACAAGGTAATATTGTTAAGTTACTTAATACTTTTTCCAGTCAACAAAGGTTGCTTAAGCCTCTGTGCTTCTTAGACATTAGATTTAATTTCCTGTATTACTGAGAAATGGGTGACTTGGAGCTATGCCAGGCTGGGGTAGACATAATAGGCTATAAATTCATAAAAGCGAAACAGTGCTGCTAGAAGTGTCAATTTAAGCAATACTTTCCCACCCAAAAAAAAAAAACAAAACCCAAAACTACTGCAATCCGAGGAGAGAGGCTGTAAAAACCTTAAGTCAGGGAAAAGGGGTGACAGATTATTGCAACTTATGACCAAGTGTATTTGACCTTCTTTATGTCTGAAGACTTAATTTTGTGGTTTCAGGATGGGTTCATCCATAGCAAAATTCCTTGTCTTCTAATAAGTATCACAGGTGACACACACTTATGTCTTGGTCTGCCAGACTCAATGTGATTCCATGTACTGATAATAAAGAAATAGGTTATTTACTTACTGTTTCATCCGCTGAAGTTAAAAAAAAAAAATCAAATCAAATGTTCTACAATCTATTTCTTTCTTAATTCCTTGTGCAGTGCTCCTCAGTTTCTTGTTTTCCAGAGTGTTTTCACTTTTTCTTAGAGGCAATATGAAAGACAAGGAATTTCACATGAAGGAGGATCTGGGAATTCTCAATGCTGCAAGCTCATTCCTTGGCATTTTCATGATGAAAAATCAGAAGTAAATCATCCTATTGCTACTCAGCTGATAAAAGAAAAAAAATTAAAATCTTTGCCTTTCCATAGAAATCTTGTGTCTATTAAAATATGGAAGCCATTTTAAAATTTCACCGTTGTTCCTATTCTGAAGGTGTTCTAAGCATAGCTACAAACTAAGCACCACAGAATATTCAATTTAATTATGTATTTTGATTTTACCTTCTTCAAATTATGATGTTCTCAACTCCTTGAGACATAGTATGTGTGCCTATTACTGAAATAATATATAAAAAAACATTGAAAATTTTTAATATAAGCACTAGTAAGATTGTGTGTAACAAAACAACAAATGAATTCTGCATCACAGATCACCAAATAGTTATTTCTGGAGTAAAGTATATAGTAAGTTTTTCCAGAGTAAAATTAAACTAAAATAGGTGTTCAGATAGAGAGAGGCCGTTACCATCTGCAGTCCAGCTGATGCGAGAGATGGCTATTCAGTGTCATTGATATATGACCCAAGTCACTTTTATATTTGTATTTTTAAGTCAAATATCACTCTGATGAAACATTCAAAATACTTAGCAGCTCCTTTTATGCCTTTTCTGGGCTGCAGCCATCTGGATATATTTCTAGGGTCGCAGCCATTGCTTTCTTTAGAATTTCTACACAGGCAAGTTCCAGCGAAAACACTAACAAGACACAAGCAAACTGCTTCAAATACAGCATCACTGAGACTGGAAGCACCTCTGGAGATTATCTAGTCCAGACCCCACTCAAGAAGAATCACCAAGAGCAAGCTGGTCATGAACTTGCCCAGTTGGGTTTTGAGTACCTTCAAGGGTGCCAACTCCACAGCCTCTTTGGGCAAACATATGACAGGTCTTCCAGTCTCTTAATTATCTTTATGGGCCTCTCCTGCATTCGCTCCAGTATGCCCATGTTCTTCGTGTTGTGGAGAGCCCAAACCTGGGCACAGTACTTCCACAAAGTCTCATCAGTGCTGGGTAAAGTAGAACAATCACCTCCTTTGACCCCCTGTCAATGTTGCTCCTAATGCAGCCCAAGATGCTGGTGGCTCTCTTTTCCAAATCATACATTTACAGATACAACAGAATTTTAAGGACATGCTTAGCTTTATATTTCCAGGAGCTGCTATATATCAGGGAAAGGCAAACTATATTATTTTATAATACATATTTAATGTCAGTATCAGGGATTGTATTTGTGCTCATTACATACTTTTCCTAAATAACTGGCCCATTAAAACCAGTTGTTTGGGATGACTATACACTGCCTTGTAAAAACATCTGTCCACAGATTTCTAAAGGTAACACTGAAAACCTCTAACTGCAAGTCTGGGTATCTTCACAGGAATGAAGGCATCTTGGAAAAGTGCAATTCTAGACAACAGGAATTTTTAATTTCATCATGTTGTTAGCATTGAGATCTAAAGATAGCAGATTAATTACCATTATGTTTAACTCACAGATAACCTTTTGTAACAGTAACATCCAGCTCATAAACCTCCAGAGTTTCCAAAAGCACTCCATACTGTTTCAGGAGCCAAAAATCCATCTCTCCCCCATGTATTCCTGTGAACATTCTACTTCCTCTGCAGCTGCCACAGTACAACTGTGGACAATACACTTAGGTATTGACAACACACAAATTTTCTGGGGAGAAAGGTCCATAGACTTTCCAGTGGGTCCTCAGACAGCCTAAAGCAATGAGATGTTCTATCAGATTTGTTTGTCTTGGCAAGGAAGAAAGCAACCTTGTTCTTCAAAAATCTACATTTAGTTCCTCATCTATAAACAATTTTCATCAGCTCTTCCATCTGCGGCATATATCTTTGTTTGGCAAACAATTTGCAGTGTTTCTTGTTATACATGTCAAACTGTTTCTGTTCTGTGTGAGCTATGATGACTTAAAGGACCAAAGTTTCATATGATGGAAGGAGTTTGCTGTCTCTGAAGCCAGTGGTACCCTTGCTGACAGGGTTGCTTCATGATTTTTTTGCATTTCTCACAGTCTTCGACTGCAGAAAACAGACACAATTAGGCGAAACAGAACTCCTTGCCATTAGTGACATACCCATACATGAGCCAATATGCAGTCTAGCTAATGTCCTTCTACCTTCTGGAATAGTTTAAAGCAGGATGCAAAATATTCTTCCAAAAATACACAAAGTCCTTTCCATCCTTTTTCCTATAAAGCTATGCCAAAAGCCCTGGGAAAGCCTTTCAACTCTTCAGCTAACATGCTCAAAAGAAAATTGGGAGACTGGCAAAAAACCACAATATAATTAGGACAATGCTGGGAGTCAGATTAACATTATGAAAAGCAAACACCTTTCATACCACTCCCAGCTTCCACCATCGGCGCTGAAGGAAGATTAAAAATCAGATGCTAGAGAGCAAAGTAACTTTTCCCAAAACAACTCTAAATTGGCCCAGGTGGCCACAACCTGCACAATTTTTCATAGGCTGCTTTCAAAATGCCTCATAGCTGCCTCAGTCTCAGAGATGTTGAATATCTTTCTCAGCTTTTTCCAATGCAGACCAGATGTTGTATTGTGATAATTCTCTCATGGGCCTTTTCCATTTTGACTCTCCATCAGCTAGGGATCCAAAGAGACATTACTTGAAAAACAGGAACCATAAAAGAGCCAGGAACTTATAAATTAAAACATAAACATTAATTTGTTTTCCAAGATACAGATGTCTTTTGTCAGTTCAAGCCTTGATCTCTCCACCAGTTAAAGGCAACAGTTGTTCTGTGGAGGCATGCACTGGAAATTAGCCAATGGGCATTAACTTTTGGTTCTGATTGAACTGGAGAAAATTTGAAACAGAAACACAGAATTAAAAGTTGTGAGAGTAATTAACAGCTGATGCCATTTAAAAATGTTCACAACATTAATACCAGAAAAAGTATCTTACCATAGGAACCGTAAAATTATTGAACCTTTTGGACAAGGCTTGGAAGAATTTCAAGTTGTCTTTGGTGATGGCAGGAGCCTTTCCTCTTCCTTACCTCGCTGATCTGTTTATGCACAGGGACCAGGATCTGTCTTCAGGGAATTGGATCCTATGGTGGTGACCAACACCAGTGGCATTGGGGTTACAGAAATGTGGCACCACTGCAGCTCTGGAGAAAGGATTCCAGGGCTGGAAGAAGAAAAGAAAAAGGCAGAGATGGTACAGATGCAGAGTAGTGGAACAGGCTGATACCACAGATATAAAACATAAGTAATGAACCCTAGGCTTTAAGTAACTATTCTGGCAAAATACTACAAGAATATCAACATTGTTCAACAGTTTCTAGAGCACTGTATCCTTGCAGAAGTCAATTGACAAGACAAAACACTGTCTGGTGTATAAAATATGAACTTTGGTAAGAAGGATTGGCTCTAGTGAGTTTATAAAGAGGTAGACCAAAAGCTTTTTTAATTTTGATCAAAAAGAAGAATCCATTTGAAATGTAAGCCTCCTAGCTGCAAAAACCTACACTGCTGAAAAAAAAAATGAAACAACTATGCCAAAATTACACACCAAAGTGGGAATTCAAATGTCATTATGGAGACAGATTTAAGAGAACACTTTCATGTATTATGAACACAAGCACTCAGAGTTCAACTGCATACATTTTATTTTGTAGTAATATATCAAGCCTTATTTTTAAATGGCTATTGAAAATCTGCCTTTTAAAATGCTAAATTACTGGGCATATCAGTATGATTACACCTCTTAACATTTTTATATAAATAGAGCTTTAATATGCAAAGATTTAAAATATTAGAAAGGCAAGAGGCAACCAAAGAAAAGATTTACAAAAAATGTGCATAATAAAGAGATGAGGATGAAGACTTGTTTTCTTTTTTACCACAACCTACATGTGCACTATTTTTTTTATCTTTAAAAAGTACCAATTCACAAGTCACACTTCTTCATTCCCTTTCAAATCAATTTAATACACCTACACAACTTTTCTGCCAGGGGACACTGCACATTTACACTTAAGTTTCCAGTCCTGCCATATTTTGTTCATAAAATCTATTAATATAAGAGATTAATAATTACTCTCCAGCTTTCAGCAATTAATTCTGTTTATGATACACTGTAACTGAACATTTTATCACACATATTAGCAGGGGAATGTACAACAGATCACTCTTCAGTGTATTGATGTCATCAGTTTCCTTCTCATATGGGCATATACAAGCACCTAGAACTTCTCATACAATTCAAGTATCACTGAATAATTTCCCTTATCTTCTATTCCTCCAGAGACTTCTGCTTTTACCAACACTGGCTTTTTCTAGAATGTTCTGCTCAGATTAAGAAAACAGTATGTCCTTTATACCAGATGTTGTCCTTTTACTCCACTACAATGAATTTACTTGGTGGAGCAGGGTGAGCAATTATTATCCCTTCCCTGGACATATCTGGAATAAATTCTTACTTTCCAGCACCCTTTTATTACAAGCTTTATGTTTCTGTTTTGTTTTCCAAGGTTACAGTTTCTTGTCTAGATCTCACACCATACTAGTTTCACATGATTCTGGTATCTGTCTGTATACCTCTTGAATTGTTCCCACTTCATTATTTAAGTGCAGGGAATTCTAAGTAGCTGTTCCCACTTGATATGCTTTTCCCTTGAGGGGTGAATGAGCATCGCTGTTCCCTGTTTCTTGAGGAAGAAAAGTGTTCACAGAAAGGAACCACAAAGCACCTTTCATGGCTTCATTTCACACTAAAAAAGATATTTATCTTTACTGCATATGCTGGTTCCAGCAGAATTTTATCTCAATTAAAAATGTTAGTCCTGTATATTGCTAAAGTAAAAAATCAGAATATGCGTTTTCCTCAAAGGTTTTTCCCTGTCTCAGCCAATTTCTCAAAGATGCCATTCATCAAAACTACAGAATCCTATTTCAAAAGAATCTTTGGATTGCTATCAGAAACAAAAAGATTCAGTCAGGAACTCCTAAGCACCCTCAGGCATTTCTGTCAGTTTTTAAATATGTCGGTAATGTACATTTACAGTTTTATCTGCTAATTTATTATCTGTTCTCCTCCCAGCAAAGGGGCAGGTATAGTACTCTATTCACATGCTATATCCCTCTTCACTCCTGTCATCCCTTCCAAGCAAGCCACTCCAACCAAATTTTACTGGGTACACAATCTTTACAGGAAAAAAAAAAAGGTTACATTTTACATTTTCAGTTAGACATGTTAGGTGCCTTTCAAACAGTAGATTGGATTTAAGCACATACCTTCTCCTGCTTATAATTCACACAGATGTAATTTGCAAATTCAGTGAAGAGCAGATCTTTTCTATCATCAGCACTCAAAACTCTTACTGGGATCATTATAAACACCTTAAAATAAAGATCATATTCTCATATTCATTATGTTTGTTTCTCAAGAGGTTATATTGCTCAAAACATTACTCTTTTTGCATGGGGGCCTAACTGTCAAATGCCAACAGAAGTTAAAAATGGAGCTATAGATGTTGTATCATGGAGGCACTTCTGCCAATCTTTCCCTAGATGTCGCTACATTTTCTGGCTACTTTATTATAGCATTTATTATTCATCAGAAAACTATCATCTTGATTTCTTCATACAGAAGAAACAGGGAACTGTTTCTTCTGTATGAAGAAACAGTGATCAGTGATCAGTGATCTAATTTCTTCAGAGCGTCAAAAAGATATTCTAATTATATGCATACATTTCTATGTGTAATAAACAATACATTCTACTAATGTCATACTGAAATTTTAAAATAGATTACATCCTAGACTTGTTTTCACACTCTTTTTACCTCCCTAACACTCTTCCTACCAAGTACGTTGGCTCATTGAGTCTGGAGTCGCCAGCTCTTTTCTGTAACTTTGTGTTGAAACAGAGCATCATGTTAAGGCATTTCCAAAGTTTCTCAATTCAGTTTTCATGCAGTTTGCATGAAAATTCTTTCTGTCTTACCAATTTTTTGAAAGAAAAAAATTCCTGCCTTTATATGATTTTGCCACCCCAAGCCTCATTTATACTTTACAAATGCTACAGGAAACTACTCTGGGAATTCAATGCAGGATTCAGGCTGGTTAAGTGTTTTAGCTGATTCAGACTTAAAATAAGAGTTCTGGGGACAACATCCTCATTTCCATCTCTATTTATCACCTCTCTCTAATTCACTATTTCTTACCTGTAGATGCAGTCTTCAAAAAACGTGATGATTCCTACACACGAATGAAGTTTCCATATTGTCTGGCAATACGGAGACTCTCCAGTTTATTGCAAAGACTACCAAAATATCTCCAGTATTTTGGTATATTTATTTTCTGAGTATTTCAAACCCAAGTTGTGCTGAAGCAGTCATTGATTGGTTGTCCACAAGATGGGGCTTCTACAACAGAGATCTTTGTATCAAAATTTAAGATTCTGACACAAAAGTTATGAATGCTATCACAGTTGACAGGAACACTTTTAGCCCATACTTTGAAATTCTGGCACAGGGACAGTCCTCACAAAAGAAACCCCTCTTTATTTCTCACATAAAACCAGTAATCCCTCAGGAAATCAAATCAGCAGAAAGTGATTTTACCTTGTCCTTAGCTCTTCCTTCCAGTGTGCTGGTGTACAGCTTATGACTCAGAGGCGATACATGCTCGATACCATTACAAGTGCCCAGTGCCTTGCAGAAATTCTGTATGGTCATCTAATTCTACATGAGCTTTTATGGGAAAGAGCACAGTCCAAAACACCAAGTGAAGTGCATGCTGGTTTGAGACATTTCCTAAGAAAATATGTAGTCTAACCTACAGCAGTCTGCAAGTCCACTGTTAGGATGTTCCTGTTAAGACAATAACACCTCAACAAAAAAAGTTAGAGAAAGTAGCTCCAGAGTCTGTAATTTCTATAAACTTAACTGAAAGAGGGACAAATTTGCTGTCACAAACACTATCTGTAGACATGCACTTCAAAATAAATGAAAATTATTTTTTTCTTAGGCACAAGAATTTTGAAATATTAAAAAAAAAATAGGGGTAGACTTACAGTATCTTTTGCTGGCTTGTTTCAGTTCCTGGGCAGTATTTGTGTAATCAGTATGCAATTAGTTCTGCTAAAAAGCAGGCCTCCCTCCTCTCTTGTCAGGTATGTAATCTTAAATGTACGAGATTTTAATGTCTTGCAGGAATCTCTACACAACCAAGTCCAGGACAAACTATCTGGGATGGTACAACTACTTTCCCCTATCCCCTCTCATAGCACTAGAGAAATCAGGAAGCTTAGTTTATGATCATTCCAGTTTTCTGCATGCTGCAGTGGTTTTCTAGAAAATTTTGCAGGAAGCACAGTATCCCACCAGACAACTGAAGTGTTTGTGCATGCAAAAGCAAATTATGGTACAAATTTCCAGCCTGCCCTCCTTTGTGCAAACCCAAGGATGATTCAAAAAGTAAAACTTAATCTTAAGAAGAGGAAAGATTTCTAGCCAGATGGTAATTCCATAAAGACTAACTCCCTCTCCTGCCAGTGCCGTGGCAATCATTGACAATCACCTAGTACTTCTGCTACAAAATCTTGAGTGATTTCTCCTCGCATTCCTTCTGCTCAGTCTCCAGTAACCCGTCTTCTGCAATTCAGCTAGCTAAACTGTCAGAGACCAGAGCTTCAACAGGAAGTGCAAAACAGTACTGTTCAGAATAATCATCTACAGAAGCATAAAATAAGAAAATCTGGATAGGCAGGAATTACCCAGAGAAGGATAGGGAGTGACAGTGCAGTACAAACTCAAAGCAGTGATGTTGTATTATGAAAAAGGAAGCCACCCTCACTGAGAAGTGGATCAAAGAAAGAGTCTGCAGGACAGTGAAATGAATGTGAGATTTAAAAAACATCCCTAAGACTGAAACAAAGCAGCATGGTAACAGTTTTCAGATAGCTAAAATCCCGGCAACAATGCAGACAGGACACGTAATACAAGCCAAACTCTTTAGAAATCTTAGATATTAGGACAAAACTTGAAATTTCAAGGGATTAGAACACAGTACCTACAGATGTCATTCAATATCCAGAAACAGTTTCAACAGTTTTCTGCCAAAGAATGACAGAGACATAGGTGATCTTGGATTGGGACAGAGTTGTATATCAGAGGGTCACGCTCCATAGGTTCTCATGATTCTTCCCACGTGACATTTTATCACTCTGCTACTGCAGACCTATAGCTACATACATGAAGAAAACAGAGATTTTAGGCTACAGGAAAAAAAAACCAAACCAAAACAGTGAAAATCAAAGCAGCAGGAAGGCTCAGGAGAAGGTGATCAAGAAGTGTTTTAAGCTCTGCAGCAGTAAGCATATTTAACTTAGATCAGTGACACATGGCCCAATTCTGTTTCAAAAAGGAACAAGCATTCTGGGTACTCCTTTACTGTTACAATGAACTGAAGACTTTGTGAGGAACTAAGAGTGTCCAAGATAAAAGACCAGTCTAGATGAAATAATACCATGTTCAACTTCATACTTCTCATTAACTGAGCTTCCAGACCTGCTATTCCTACCTTTTCCCCACATCTTGGGCAGAATATCCCCAGACCCACAGTGATGGCACCTAGTGACTAACACACTGGCCACTGGGGAACTCTGGATAGAGCTCGCTCCTTGCAATTCAGGAAGTATTTACACACAGCAGAAGGTAAATACCAACAATTCCATTAAAATTTAACTTTAAACTGTATTAAAATGAAAATTTAGAAGATTAGTTAAACAGATTTCTGTGTATTGAATATCCACTACTTGTTGGATGCCAGGCCAGTCCTCATGTGTATCATAGCCTGTCAGGGGACGTGTCAGCAAGTTAGCACTCCTGCTCAGACACAAGGCATCCTGCAGTAACTGTGATTACTTAACATGCCACTATTGGGAGCTTCACCACCCATTCTACTTACCCATTTTTACCTACTGCCCTGTTTTCTTACTGGCATTTTCTAATGATATAAGGAAGACTGGGGATTAAAATAACACAGCAGTAGTGCATGTGTTGTAAAACACCCCAGACAAATGAAATAATATAAACCAGTCTGAAACCTTTTGGGGTTATCTATAGATAATGTACTGCAACTAAAACCATTCCTGAGGCATTTAACCTAATCTGCCTTTCCAAGCCTTCTGTAAGTGAGGTTCCCAAGTAGTAATTTGCAGTGCAGTTTGCAGTTGCACTTTTGCAGTTTGAAATAATTTCCTGATGTTTACCTTGAATGTCTGAGCCCACCACCTCTTGCTCTAGATCCACTGAACATGAAAAAAACATATTCTTTATCTCTGCAGAGAAAGTTTTTACATTTTTTAAGATCACTGCCATTTTCCCCCAACATTTTCCTCTTCTTTAGAATAAACAACCCAAATTCTTTCAGTTTCTACTGTTTTCTAGGTCTCTGATCATTCTTGAAGTTGAGACTGTGGTAATATGTGGTACACCGAGGAAAAGGAAAATTGACTCCTACACAAAATTCACCATGAAGCTAGGTGAGAGGTTTATTTGAAGAGGTTTCTTTTGTATGACTGCCTACTATGTTGTTTGTTGGTTTTTTAATGCCAAAGTACATGTTCTTTTTCTTCTTTCTGACATACAGAATGTTTTTAATCTGTGTGATTTAATCTAGATGCTCCTGCTCGGGCAGGGGGGTTGGACTAGATGATCTTTCAAGGTCCCTTCCAACTCCTGACGTTCTGTGATTCTGTGATACAGAATAGGTGGCCCAGTGAATGAAGCAGGTAGGCAACACACGCCCTGTTGAGAAAACATTATTGATCTGGGGAAAACAGTTATTATGGAAGGGAACTTATTTATGCCAGTAATGGAAAACACATCCTTACTAAAATGGTATCTTTGGATAAACTGATATAAGTGGTATTTGTGGTACCAGGATAATTTAAGCAGAAGCTTAAGTAATTTTTAGAAACATGAGCAAAATGTTGCAATACAAAGTACATTTCAAGGAAATAAATTAGATCTATAAATGCTTTTTAGTGCTGCATTCACTGTCTCTTGGAAAACAATATACAATTGTAATATATACTGAGAAATGTCTATGCTTCAGCTAAAATCAACAAAAAGTAATCACGTGCATTTTAAAAAATGCTATGTACTTTATAACCAGATAAATTAACTCAGTCATTCCCATAATCAGACTCACATATATAACAGAAAAATGTAATTTCCTTCCATTCTCCAGAGATCTTTTTTTCCAGAGAAAGATTTTAAACCTGTAATGTGTCTTATTCACCGACATTATCCGTGCAAACAGTACTATCTCTGAACCTATGGGTACCATGGCATGGAAAGATTTCACTGGGCTTCTGTATTGGAACTGAGAAAGCAATCTTATCCATGAGATGGATAAAACATAGTAAGAGATGATAAGTGCTGGTAAAATAAGACCAATTGAAGAAAAGGAAGTAAAAAAAACTTTTCCATGCTGAGGACAGAAAAGATCTTTCAAAAACTTCTTGAGCATGACACATCAAACATTCTTAAATGTTGTCCAACAATAACATGACCATAGATCATGTAAAATGAAACACCAGAGGGTCTTTTATCTATATATTAGTCAATTCATTATGTCAATTTTGCGGAGAAACTATTAGCAAGAAAGACTTTTCACATACTCAGTGGTTTTTAGATTTGTAACTCAAAAAGAAAGGGATTTTTCAGCAAGATAGTTCATCATCTCTGGCTAGGCCATAAGGGCCTTATGAATATAGCATTAGGTAACTTGCCTCCCTTCATCTCAAAATGAAACATAAGCATTCAAATTTTTGCTTTCAATTTGTTTTCATTAATTTCTGTTTTGTTTTTTAAAATACACTTGAAAGGTGCTAGCTGCCAAAAAAGTCAGAACAGACTTGTCAGAACAGAACATGTGCATGACGCTGTCATATCTAGACGTACCAGAACATTAATTCTGTACACTGACAAATTTCAGACTTCCCCATTTCCATTCTAACAACAGATCATAGCCAACTTTTAAAATGTTTACAAGTAAGAAAAGCATTCATGGACTTAGGTTGCCAGTTCTGTATTGATTCTAGTCCGACTGTTTGTATTTGCATTCATCTTTTCTACCAGGAGTACCTATGTAGCCCTTAACCACTACATGGCTCTTAATTCTATCTGTAGGATGATTTTAAGGCTTGAGAAAGTCTAGTCTTATAATTATTCGTTCCCCAAACTAAGCAGGAGAATAAAAACCAAACAATCACATTGTCTTAGAAAAAAAAAGACCCTACAGAACCTATTTGTGAGCCTTCAAATCTGTATGGAACAAGGATCTCCTACAGCATGAACAGCTCAGGATTTGTTTTGGTCTATACTCTAGTTGGTCCATAGTCAAATTCTGTGAGATACCTGCATATGCAAAGATCACTTCTGTGTCCATTTCCACAAAAGCAGATCCTCCTAAGCAGCCTCTGTTCTTACAAATACTACCTAGAGAAGTCTGCCAGGTCTGTTCAATTTTCTGTAGCTTAATACTAAGAAATGCTGAAAATAGCTCTTGTGTTCTCTAGGAAGAAAAAAAAATAATCCCACCAAATGGTTATTGAGCATAAGGACAATCAGCCTCTACCTTGAAAACCTCTTCAGCTGCTTTCTTGTCCCTGAGTTGCAAAAGATGTAGTAGGCTCACAGTCATGCCATAGCATACATGGGGATATTAAAAGACATTTGTGCATTCATGAACTCAAGAATTTTTCCATTCTGCACCTCTAGGGTCACTCCACCAGTTGTGAGCTGATGGTGCAGAGCCACTATTAACCACCTAACTGGCATAACAGAGAACAGCCTAGAAAAACAAATGGCTTAAACCATCCTGACTTTGAAGGACTTGGTTATGACTGGTGGCCTTTCCTCTTTCAGAGCTATCATGGGTGCAGAGCCTGTCATGTTGCAAAGCCAAATGTAAACTGCTGCTTCCTCTTTGGTCTCTGAGAGTCCATCACAAAAAAAAAGTAGATACCTTCCAGCATTTGGTAAGTGTTCATCTTCTAAATGGAGGCCAGATTTGGAGCATCCTGTACCTACTAATGGGAAAGGTTTAACTAGGCTTAGCATTGATTCCTTTTGGAGACCTGATTTAAGATATATAAGTCCAACAACTATATGAGTATGCCCCAGCTGTATCCTCACTTTGTATCAGGATGATACCAGAGCCCTATGCATAGTGGTTTCCAAAGAAAGGAAAAGGCTTGGTAATCCAGCCAGAGCGGAGGCACCACATGTTCCCACAGGACTCCACACTCTACAGGATCAGGACTGCAGGGCACACTGCAGCACATGCCTGTGGTCCACACTGAGCTACACTATCGACATGGGCTGAAGCTCCACAGAGAGAATAAACTGGGACATGACAGCTGAATAAGGAAGTCCTTCTAGTTGCCAGAAGCCATGTTCTGAATGCTGCCACCACACAACTGAAAATACCAGTAACACAGCTGGAGTCTCACCACCAGTTTCTCACAGCAGACAGCTCTGACATTGCCTTAACCTTGAAATCATGACTGGGTGAGGCAGTGGTTTGCTGGATCATCTCCAATGATTGCTTACCTAATTTTCCTATTAAATCAAGTCAACACACTCACAGGATAAACACTCAAATGACCAAGTCATGTACAGCAGTCATTATTATTTACAGCAGCCCATTGCAAAGCCTCTCCATCATGAGCAACACTCACAATTTGCAAACCATTTTTATTCTCAGCTTCTTAGAAAAGCCCAAAACTGTCTTTGAACCCCATAAATTCCAGCAATAACTTTTTTATTGCTACAGATTTTACACTAAGACTGTTTAGGTTATCCATTGATAAGCAGCCAAACAAAATTCCTAGACTGTAACAGAATTAAATCTTCAAGAAAGAACTCACATGGATAATCAGCAAAAAGCCTGTTCCCAGACTGTAAGGTCCACCACAGGAACTCTCAAATACTTCAGCAAAGGTTGTGGAACCAAATATGTCACGGTAGACAACTGGTTTGTAGATACTCTGACCTAGGGTGGAAACTCTTAATGCAAACCCAGACTGACGAGGATCAGCAGAGAATGTGGTGGCAGAAAGCAGCCATGCTATATATATATATATACAGATAGCACATTCTAGCTGTTCTCATCTGCACCAAACTTGCTTCATTTTAAAAGGTAAAACCAAATCATAACAAAACCATGACTTTTAAATACACTCTATGGTCTGAATCTGAAAGCCCAGGAGGGATTTTGAGGAACCACCCCAGATGACAAAGCTGGATACTGAAAGGATTATCCTGTACGGGGTATAAAATAGGGCAGTGCTGTTCCCCCCTTCACGGGTCTGTGCTAGCACTCGAATGAGGTGAGAAGGGCGTTCGCTCTCCTGAGATTTCCATTCATCTATACTTAATATTTACATTCAAGCACAAATACGTTTCTATGAAGGAAAAAAAAAAAAAGGAGCTAAGAGCACGGTTTATCTTAGTATCTGTTTGTCATGTAAAAAGCCTGAAGGCTACCTTCACACAAAAACTGCTTGTTGCTCTTTTTTTTTTGCTCCACACTCGGGGTTCACCACCCTGACCCTACAACCATTATCCGTGCCCATCACAGAAAACCCATCTCCTTCACCAGAAGCATCCCGGGGCTAAGCCACCCGCCGGGGAAGGACCCTTGGCCTCCCGCAAACTACCGCCAACCTGGGTGGGGGTGCGGGGGGCGCCTACGGCCTCCGCGGAACGGCCGGAGCTCTGGTGCCGCCAGCCTGGCTCCACCGCCCGCCCCCTCCGCCGGTCCGGGGCGGCCTTTCCGCCCAAGCCGCGCCGCCATGCCCGGAAAACAAACAAAAACAAAGCGCTCCCGGGGGTGGAGCACAGCGGCACCCACCATTTTGGGGGCTGGCTGGAGCCCACCGCCCCGCAGGCGGCGGCGGCGCTCGAACGAGGCCCCCTCTCCTCCCTGTATTCGCCTCCTCTAGCCGGGGGCGGGTAAGGCTCCCCCCACCCCCCCGCCGCTGAAGCCGGGTGCGGCGGAGCTGGGCCTTGCGGCTGCTAACCTGGCCCGGCGGGGAGGAGTGAGAGGAGGAGCCAGGGCGGCCTGTGCGACAAAGCCCAGTGCGCAGGGAGCTGGTGACCAGGAAGCAGAACAGCGCCAGGCTGCCGCGGGGCGGGCGGACAGACCCACCGGAGCCCGCTGCCCCACGCCGCCCCCCTGGGGGGGGGGAGGCCAGTCCTGCCGCC
>VXBZ01011783.1:485391-544144 GCA_013399135.1 Heliornis fulica
GGCGGGGCCCTGGGCAAGGGGGTGAGGAGAGGGGCGCGGGAGTCGCGGCGCGGGGCAGCCGGCAGGCCGCTCGCCTTGAGGGGTGGGCTGGGCACGGCACCACCCGCCGCCGCTCCTGCGCTGCCCGGACCTCTCCCTTTCCGCTCCCGCGTACCGGGGTAGAGCCGCTTTGTTCCTTCCAGCCTCAGCTCGGGCCTCCCGGCAGACGGGAGGTTCCGGCGGGGAGAGTCGGGCACGGCTGGGGGCAGGAGGGGGTCCGTCCCGCCGCCGGGCCTGGAGCGGCCGCGGGGTCCCAGGGGAGGAAGGCAGGCGCTGGCCGCCCGGCCGGTACCGCGTCCTTTGTTGCTTGTCTGCGGTGACATCACCGTCTGGCGTTGCGCTGCTCGGGTGACGCTCCGGGACGGGGACCGTGGGTCCGTGCAGTGCCCGGGCTTTGTCCGGCCGCACTCACTATAACCCCGGCTTCACTCCCATATTTTAGGCAGCACCTGATCCCCTGTAAGTACCTTCCCCAGCGCAGTGGGTCCTATTTCCTTCGGCCGTGTGGGGCACCCACCGGCAGGAAGGTGTTTCCCATTGTTGGGTGGGTTTTTTTCTGTCTGATGGACTCTGTTAATTTACACCTTGGTGATGAATCACGGAGGGGTGTGTGTGCGCGCGTGTAAGGCTCTACAATTTATTTTATCGCTTTCCTTACAGTGGAGGATAACGTTGATATAGAGTGGTGATGGTGCCAATATGACTTGGCTGCACCTCGGGGGATGGCTGCAGGAAGGGGAAGCTGAACACGGGGTTGCACTTGTCTGGTCCTTGTCATCTCCGTCCCCATATATAGCAATGTCTGTTGCCCTAAACAGGCCAGCTACAGTAAACACTTGTACAGCTCTAAAAGATGGAAACATCCTCCACTCTCCCCCTAATAAACCCCAGTGGTATAACTGCACGTCAAGTTTTAAAAGTGTTTATCTACCTGAGATAGTTGGATGTGTTCCAGAGAAATCTATGGAAATGACAGTTGCGTCACAGATTCTAGGGGGTGACTTGAGAGCTGTGTTTTCTAGGATGGGAGTCACGCGGACTGTGACGTGCAATTAACAAAATTGCAGAAAGCATTTAGCTGGGTAGACACACGATCCGCAAATTTGAAGAGAAAACCTACAAATGCTTTAACAAACCCAAGAATTGCAGCCCTGTAGGAAGCCCTGTGAGTGTGGTGAAGCTCCTTCCGTAGCAGCCCTTGGTGGTGCCGTGGAGCAGCACTGGTGGTGTGTAGCTGTTTGTTATGTTTGGGTACAAAAGCTTAATGTTACAATAAAATTCCTGATGTGGGGATTTCTTTTTCTTCCTGTCTTCTAAGCTGTATCTGCTGAAGTTCAATAAATAGAAAGTGCTTGGTGGCAGATTAAGTTTTTAAGGGCCGTGTTGTTCGAAGTTAGGCCTGATGTGTCTATGTGGTTTGTATGCATTGTGTTTTTCTCACATATTCATTAAAAAGTTGACTCTGTGCTGCTTGTTGCTTTTACGTCTGTGCTTCTAGGAAAACCTGTGGAGGTGTGAGTTTGTTGGGGTTTGCTGGGTTTCTTTCCCCTTTTGAAAACAACCTGTTAGCTCTTGCAAGTAGTCATGAGTCAAGTAAACGTGTTTTGCAGGCCTTCTCGTGCAGATTTTGGTGTAGATAATTACTCTTCCTCCATTGCTGCTTTTTGAAAAAAATATTTTGTTTTGATGAAGAACTTCTCAGTCAATCGTCCACATGTATGAGCAAGACAGTAACATAAATGAACCTTAGATGTCTGTTATTTAGTGAGTATATTCATGGCCAAACTTCCCTTGTTTGACTAAAGCTGTGTGGTATCGAGTGATGTGCCCACAGGCCCTTGGCTGTCTGGAATATCGCTGGCTGTCCTCAAAGCCCCTCCACTGATGCTAGCAGTTCCTAAAGCTTAACCTTAAGGTGGCATTTTTGTCTCCAGCAGTCAAAATTCAAAGCTGCTCTTTGCACAGACTGTGAACCACAAAGGTTTGTGACTTTAAAAAAAAAAAAAAGCCTTGCCTGCAATATTGAGCAACACTTTGTGCACTTTGAGGGGATTTATTGTTTTGGTGAAGAACTCTTTCTGTGCTGTTACTGCTGTTGTGTGAGTGATCAGTCACTCTCTTCTTAACTTGCAGGTAGCAACTTGGAGTCAGTGTTAAAAATGGGGATTTAGGAGTTTTGTCTTTGTGTGTGGTAATTGCTGCTTTCACAGTATCTTAACCCAAATTAGAGTGTATATGAAAATACATAGACCTGAGGAAGGAAAGCAGGGAAGACTATACAGTGAGTTTGGAAACTAGTTTGTGGCAACTAGAAGTGTGTGCAAGAAATTAGGAGATAATTTAAAATCTAACTACTGAAATTTCAGCCCTAAAATGGACATACTTTAGTAGAGAATAAAATTTGGTATGTTTACTTCTCTTGGGTTTACATCAGTGATATGTCAGCTTCCTGACTAGATCTTGTGAGGTATGCAAAGTTAGGAGAAGGAAGCTTGGTGGGTGAAGATATGCAGTTGTAGAAGATGACTACTGTGTCTCTGGTATCTGATGTCTGTATTACTTTGACATTTGAGATACTCTTTCATGTTCTGACAGGATTGTGCCATGGGCATACACATGGGAATCTTGATAGGTCATAGTTTTTATTTAGCTCATTATTCTAACTGTAAATTGTGCCCCCAGTAATTGTTTCTTTTTATCAGTGAGTGCTGTTGAACTGTCTGTGTGAAATTCCTGCTTCCAGAGGTAAGATTGGGAATTGGTTTGGTGGTGTGGGCACGTAGAGTAAGGGGGAATGTAAATTCCCTTCCTGTCTCTGCGCTCGGTTTCTGTGTCAGTATGTGTTATGTGCCACAGCAGAAGGCTTCAGGAAGCATCTTTTAAACAGGTATGTGAGTTAATGAGAAAGTGGTTCATTAAGGCATCAGACATTTTCCAGTGCATCAAGCTTAATGGCTAACATGGGAAATAGTTAAAATGCATCAGAAAAGCCCCGAGTGTGTTTGTGTGGCGGGGGGACAGGAAGTGATTTCAAGAGTGGGCCAACGTTTTCATAGACAGATGCTAATTTTGGCTGCCTCCATTTTAGAACCCAGAAATTACAACTGTCTTTCTAAGTGCTAAGCACATGCAGCTCCATTTTTAACCAGTGAATCTGTGATTAGGAAAGTGTTAGCTTTGGGCTTTGGTTTTGTGTTGTTTTTTTTTTTTTTTTCCCCAAGTCCTCAAAATTGAGTATGCTTTCAAGTTTGTTTTCCTTTTCTGTGTATGACTTCTTTGCCATCTGTTGGCAATATGCCTTCTGCTGTTTTTCCATACAAGTTCACTGTTTTTCCAGTTTCCCTTACTTGTAGTAGTTCTTCCCAAAGACTTTGTTTTGCAGAACAGATGTGCCCATTTTCTTAATCCTTGTCTCTTCTGGTCTTTCTTAATAATTGCAGGAAATAAGTTGTCAAGTTTATTGAACTTTGACATTTTGCACAGTACAAAAATATTAATATATATAGAAATAAATTGTGCATGGTACAGAATATCTTTTTTTCTCTCTGATTTTGTAAAAATTACCGCTGTCTTCTAAAAAAAAGATGTATACCACTTGCTAAATTAATAAGCTAAAGGCATGAGGAATAGACACAAATTCTTGGTGTTATTGCTGAATTCATAAAAGCACAGTTGATATGTTGATGTGGCAGATAATATAATATAAACTAATAAAAAATCTCTTTACCTGAAAGGATCCAGAGCATGCCCTGGTACTCTATATCACCTTGTGTTGTCTTGCAGGCCTGGATAAAATATTTCAGTGGATCTAGTGGGGTTTTAAGAAATTGTTTATTTATGTGGAGGGATTAATTTAAAACCTTTTGACCTGGATACCCCATTGATTAGGCTGTAGGCACAAAATGAGATGAGAGATCATAAACATGTGCTTAACCCAATGTTGTGTTCTCATAATCTTTCAAAACCTGCTGTCCCCAACAGCTTTTGGAAGCGCAATTTAGGATGCCTCATGGCTTCTTTTAAGCCGAGGTTGCTGAAATAGGCTCCTTGTGCCTCCTCTGTTAGTTGTGTGTCACCTGTATGCATTGTACCCTTGTCCCCATCTGTTTTGTTGTGCTTTGTTCTGGCTGTCCCCAGCCTGTGATGACGATGCTTAGTCACACTGTGATGATGATGATGGTCCTTAGTCACACTGCGGGATCCCCTCAGCCTGTGTGCGGTAGATGCAGCCCTGGGGTGTTGCTTATCCAAGATGCTGAAGAAGTCTTTGGTTTGAACAGGCAGAATACTTTGTTGAAATAGTCTACAGCGTTTCTGAGTGAACCTTGCCCCTGTGGATGCGTGTGTTGGGTGTATTTTGCTCAGCAGAATCTATTATGCTGTCATCGTGACTTAAGTAATAGATTACATTGGAGTTCTGATGCTGCCTTTTCAAAGGCATGGCAATTAATATCATTAAAAATTGCAAACCAAATTAATTGTGATATGGGAGTTGCACCCACTTACAGAAACATCCACAGAGAATTCTCTTGGGCCATGAATGAGGGGATTTATCATCTGTGTTGCATTTATTGTAGAAGAAGGAAGGCTGGTGTAGCGTAGTAATTAATTTTTAATTAATGTTATATTTTAATGTTGAGTGGTTGTGCAAAGCTAGAACTGTTGCTGTGTGCTGGAACAGCATAAGAGGCGGAAGGATGTCATGGGAAAACATTACATATAGAAAGCAATCCATGAGAAAAGCAAACTGACTAGTAAATTTACTTTCATGTAAGAGAAAGGAGCATATTTCAAAATTGCCTTTGTAGGTCTTGCCCTTTTCTCTGCTTGTCCTCCACATTTTGGTTATGACATGTACGAATTATGCTTGCATCTGTGGATGTGAACTGAAATACTGCTCCCGTCCCAAATTCCTTAGTCTGGTGGAAACTTCAAAGGGCTTCAGTAAAGAGTCTCTTTGGTGTGTTGCTGACTAGTGCCTTCAGGCAGCAGTGCTTCAGGTGGAGATCGGCTTCTGTGAGGCAGGAAAATGATGGAGGAGCTGAAGTTGAGAGTTTGTTGCGTGGATGAGTGTGGAGTAAGGCAATGGTGTTTGTGTCTACTGCTTGTCAGGGATATGACTGCTTAAGCTACCTTCTAGAACTTCAGAAATGAACAACTGCTGTAGTAGTATCCTGGAATAATACCCTCTAACTATGAAAGACCAAGTGCTAAACGATAAAATCACTCCTGATAAATAGCAATGACACAATGTAGACAGCTGCATTTAGAAAATCTTTAAGTCCTCCATATCTTCTGGTGCAGTTCTGGTAAATTCTACCCATATACAGGGCTCACATATCCAGGCAGTAATGAAATACATGTTTTGTGAACTTCATTGTAGTAACATTCAAGATTATTTGTTTTGTGAACAATATGCCATGACACTTCTTACTCTTTCTACATCTGAAGAACTGAGCAAGTTGTATGGAGAATTGTATTGGGGGTAATCCATGCTAGATGGAAAGTTTCCTGAGGATGCTCAGTCTAACTTCCTTTTCAATAACAGAAAAAACTGTACACCTGTATTTCCTGTCTTAATGCATACTGGCTTTAGCACAGCCTGCTAGGCTGCTGACTGGTGCAGTCTTCTATTCTCCAGTGATGAGAGGCATGAGGATGGAATGAAGAGAGGAAGGTAAACCTGAAAAGAAAGGATACCAGATAGTATCAGTTAGGTAACATTATCATAAATACCCATTCATAAGCTTTTTAATGAATATTGGCTGAATGTTGTATTTATTTCCCTGTTTGAAATAGATTTTTAATCTCCAATTGGTTATAAATGTTAGATATGACTAGAGGAAACAGGAGGTGTATGCCAGTATTTCAATTCTCTGTGTTATAATCTTTCTACTATGAAAATTACTGCTAGTCTCTAGACTTAGTGCTGTTCAGTCAGCAATCAGTAAAGATCTGTTCCTAACCATTCTGTCCAGAAGACTTTTTTAAAGAGAAATTTTCAGAAGAAGGTATGTTTACAGTCACACTTGACTGAATGCTGGTTGCTGTTCTACATGGCTCTCTGCAAGAAATGTCTTGAGTTGTATTAAGAGTCTGTCCCTGTCTTTGCACGTCCCTGTTCATTGCTCCAGCGAAGGAGAGAAGCTCGGTTTAATGAATACCTGTGCAGACCCTGATAATGGTTGTAGTCAAGCTGTTTGCAGAATGTAAGGTCAAGAAACTACAAATAACATCACTTGCTTGTGACAGACTTGTCTTCCAGCCTTTGTGCCTGTCCTTGTTACTGCTTCCACATAGACATACACAGAGAAACGTATTTATATTTTGAAGAGGTAATGGTCTGTGCAATAGACTAAAGGAAATCAGCCGTGACTTCTGTGAGCTAATGAAAGAGTTCCTAAGAGACCAAAGAATTACAAAATGAGCAGGTTTTTAGAGATGTCATGGCTCAGTTAGAATAAAACCTCTTCAGGGAAAAAAGCTGGAGTCACCGTTCTTTGACTCTAAAAGGCAAAGCAAACTTCAGTCTTGATTTAGACCACAAGAAAAATTTGCCCTGACATTGTGAAGGTCTCAGAAGTGAAGATGGCTTGCTTCCTGAAGGTAGGATGTCTTTTTGTAGAAGATGCTATCTTTCTTGTTGCTCTGCCAGCTTCTTGGGGTCAGCTGAAGCAGTGACTTGTCCCAGCAGAGCTAGTCATGTGTATCTGTCTTTTTGCTGGGTAAAACCGCACTGTGGACTTCAACTAAAAAAAAAAACCCAAAAAACCCACACCCAAAACAAAAGAATGCACCCAAAGTCACTTCAGCAGCCCTAGAATAAGCCATGGTTACTTAGTTCAGTATTCCATTTCGTTTGTAACTTTTAGCAAATGACTTAACTGGACTTTGCTTTAGTTTCCTCACTGTAAAATGAGATGTAAAGGAGTAATAAAGTTTATCTTGACAAACACAAATTAATTTACTAAATGTGCCTGTACTAAAGTGTTCCATGATAATTGGATTTTAATAAAATAATTCCTCCTGTCTTCTGCAGGAATTTGACAAACCTACTGCTGCAGAGAGGGAGCTTTATCAGAAGATCTGTTTAAGGCAGTAGAGAAGTCTCTTAAAATCTGTTTTGGAATTTGATAATTCAGGATCTGTTTGGCAGCCAGCATTCCAGATGCTCGATTAGTAGGAATGAAGAGGCTGTGGAGATGGTAATAAGAAATCTTGCCTAATCAGGATAATGAATCTCTGTTATGCTGGGAAATTGTGCATTCTTTTGGGCAAGCCAACCCAAACAAGCAATACCACCCTTCCCAAAATCCAGGACCACCATGTGTTTAGGAAGGTCTTAAGTTTCCTGTGTGCACCACTGGCTCATTTCTGTGATCAGCAGCTGTTGTTGGCCGCACATCTGGGCTTTGGTTTCTGAACTACGGAAAATAAAATAGTTTTATGTTTTGAAGAGATAACGATCTGTGGAATGGACTGGAGCAAATCAACCGTGACTTTCTAATGAACTAATGAAACAATTTCCAGGAGACCAAAGAGTTATGGAGAGTGGTTATTTTATTTACCAGTCCTCCGTAGGAATCCGCCAGCCGTTCTGCTTCTCATCAGTGCAGAAGAAAGTCAGAATGCTGGTGGCATAAAGGCTGCTGGGCCATGATCCACACACAGTGACAAGGACAAACAGCAGATGCGTGCGGCAACTGGATGGGGAGATAAAAGACCCATCCTTTCAGCCGCAGTTACGTCAGCCAAATCACAACCAGCTGGTTTGTTGCATCGGGCATTTCTGCTGATCCACCGGAATGCTTACGCATGCTCTCTGCTTTGCACACGTGTGTGCACACATACCATTGTTGGAAAGGCTATGCTGACTCTGGAGTGCTCTCATCCTGCCTCTGTTTTTAGCCACTGGTTCGGTTCAGGGATGATGTAGATTTGAGCTGCCTGGGGGAGGACTGAAACTGTGGGAGGAGTGAGAGAAACTGTGACTCAGGAAATACAGTTCCTCCCTTAGCCCCAGTGTGCAGTGATGAATGTGCAGACTATTATCCCTGCAATACTGAAACCTGTTTCCCTTGATCGTGTTTTTTGGGGACTGGAGGCACCTTTGTCATGTGCTTTTTTTTCTATATTTGGAGCAACTTGTATTTCTAGAGGCATAGTTCAGAAGCACTCCTTATATATAGTTCAGTGAACTCCAAGACCAGATGCCCATGTGGGGACAACCTCATCTTCAATTGGAGACAAATCTCAGCTGGATGGCAATACAGAGTTTTCCAGAGCCTGGGATTGTAGCTAGCCCACATGCTGTTAAAGTTTGATCTGCTAAGAGGGGTCCTAGAAGCACCAAGGAAATGCCTGGTTTATGACTAATAACATTTAATGAAGTCATGTGAATATCTAGTGGTAGGGGAAAAAAAAATTAAAACTAGTCAGTGCTGGTTTGGACAAAAGCAAGGAGTCTGCTATCCTGCAGCCATGGTAAAAACAATTAAATTTACCAGATACTGACAGTTTCTAATCTTTATTGTGGCAAAACTGTTAAGTAAAGTAAGACTAGAGTATAGCTCAGAACTATGCACCTCTGTCTGCTTGGACAGATGTAGTTGTGTAGACTGTAAGGTTTCCCCACAGTCCTTGCTGCTATCACTCTGTGTGGCTCCCTTGATGATTTGTACACAAGCTCTAGCCAGGAGGAAATGGAGCAATATTTATCTGACTTTATTTATTCCCATAAGATGCATCTTGGTAGTGGGGGATAGAGATCTCTTATGACTCAGTGTGCAAACACTGCAGAATTGGATGAGGCTGGGTGCTCTTGCCCTTTCTGTTTCAGAGCTGCGGGAGACTTATCTAAGAGATCAAAGCGCATCAGATGCCATTATTTCAGGATCTATGGGACAGTATAATGCATGACTACTCTGGGACGATGCCTGTGTCTGACTTTTATTCATCATTATAATTAAACCCAGATACAGAGTTTGTTCTGTGTGCTGAATGTTAATCACAGCATTTTATTAACAGTAGTTGAAGTCTGTAATTTAGAAATAGTAGCATTTTGCAGTATAGGTGAAATAAAATGAATTTTTCCAGGGAAATAAATACTGGTCTTAAAGTTCAGAAAGAGGAGTGATTGCTCTCAGGCTTTGAGCAAACAGGTGCAAGCACTGCTTGACTACAGATGTACCAAACTGCTAAACTGGTTTGGTCTGAACTGTTGCTTAACAGAAAGCAGTTAACTGCTGTATTCAGTGGAAACTACATAAAAGGCTCAGCTTGGCAAACTAAGGCTCTAAATATTAAGATACTGAAATTAATTTAACACCTGTAGACTTTGTGATCTAAAAGAGTACTTGCCTAATTGCCATTGCCAGTGTCTGGTGTTTTGGGATTGCTCTTGGTTGTTTTCTGTTCAGGTATTATGATTTGTGTTGCAGTTGTAGCTATGTATCTTCAATTTAACTTATGAAATAAGACTGAATCATTGCTTTAGTGTCTGTTTTGCAGACTTCTGTAATGTTATATCTATATATTTGGAGACCTTGAGGCAGTTGCGGATTGACTCATGGAGAATCCTTCAACATATAGTGCTGTTCTTGGAAGGAAACGATAACAGTTTTAGAATTCAAAAGAAAAGACTTGATTTCAATTAACTGTTAATTCATCTGAGTTAGATGATGGCCTTTGGCCCAAACCCGAGTGAGATGCTTACTTGCTTTCCTTCCTCACCCTCAGCTGGGAGGGGAATCACAGAATTGTAGGAGTTGGAAGGGACCTCCAGAGATCAAGTCCAACCCCCTGACAAAGCAGGTTCCCTAGAGGAGGTTGCACAGACAGGTGTCTAGATGATTCTTAAATAGAGACTCCACAACCCCCCTGGGGCAGCCTGTTCCAGTGCTCTGTCACCCTCACCATGAAGTTCTTTCTCACACTGGCGCAGAACTTCCTGTGGTCCAACTTGTGACCATTGCCCCTTGTCTTCAGGCCACTGAGAAGAGCTTGGCCATCTCCCTTTGTCTCTCTGTGATGTCCTTATTCTGTCAGAGGGGAGTCATATAGTAACTCCCCTGGAGCTCCTTTGGGTTGTATGTAATCCTTCCAGCCAGTCGTTGACAAGAACCACAATGAAATGCAAGGAGGGGTTTTACGTTATGTCTGAATTTATACAAACTCTGGAATTTCTGAAAATTAAGGTTGAGTTTATTTTACTGGGTGGCTAAAAATTTTGAAGTAAGTTTACCGAAGAATGCCCATTCCTTTTGAAAATATGAGTTTTCATGATTTACAGTAGATTGAGTTCAGTATTCAGAGACACAGTGTTTAATGTCCAATTAGTTTTACTTTTAAACATCCAATAGGAAAGAAAAAATACTGTCCACAAAAAATTTCATGCTCCAAGTGATCTTTGTTTTCCTCTATAAACTGTGTTCTTACTCAATGAGTAACCTGTTTTTGCTACCTCCCAGAAGGAGCAAGTTGACCTAGATGTAGAGCTTCCTGGGGAAAAGTTCACTTCACCCTATATATAGCTTCTCCTGACATGTCTGCATGTAGGTGTCATCTGCTCTGAGCTGATAAATTGAGGAGCAGAGCTGTAGTTTTAGACTGAGGTAGGAAAGGAGGGTGCTTTATCCTTTTTAATATTTTTTTTTTTGTCTGTTAAATATATCTTTTGCACATGCGTGGATTCCAGCGTGGTGAAGGCCAGACTTCCAAACTCCCAGCTGCAACATACAGAACTCTGTCTCCCCAGTGTGCTGAATAATGACCAATTAACCTCTTGGTTAACGAGTGATTTGGATCACACCATCGTGCTGGCAGGAGTTTGTGCAGTGGACTCTGAACGTGATATCCTGGGGTCAATGTGTTCTTCGCCCTGGTCGAATCGCGCAGATGGAGATTCCTCCAAGCAGGGCTGCTGGGGTGGTGGTATGTTTACTGGAAGGCAAAAGCTGAGGAAATGGTAGTAACAGCTATGTAACAGATGCTATCAAGCAGGCTGTTGGTGTTGAGGGATCAGACAAATGTTTCCACCTCAGGGTAACAAGTCAAACAGCAAACCGTAGGCTGAGGGAAATTTGGCTGTCCCTTTGTCAGAGTAAGGCTTTTTTTTTTTTTTTTTTTAATCTAGGGTAGTTTATCTGAGTCAGCGTGCCAGCAACTTGAGCTCTGGGCTTTTGCAGGCTTTCTGGGGAGAGAAGGGGACTTTCCATGTCCTGAAAGGAAGTGCTGCTGCTTCACGACAGCCTGCACTCCTCTCCTGAGGCCTTCGCTGCACCGGGGAAGAGTGATGATGGAACCCACCAGTGCTCCTCTCTTGTGCTGCGTACACCTCTGGCATGCAGGGAAACTAGTGTCTGTGCTCATCTAACCTGATTTGAGGCAGGATTCTGCTCCAGCACTTACAAATCATGATTTTGTAAGTGACACTGCTTGGGAGTGAACGCAGCTAAAGCAGAGGCTCGGAGGCTGTCTCTGTGTTCAGTGGACCACAAGCTGAAACCAAGCAAAAATGTGGTCTGCCTTGTGGTTGGCGTTGTGTGTGTCCATGGTTCTGGCACAAGGAGGTCTGATCTAACCATCTGCTGCTGCCAGAAGGGATTGCTTCACTTTTCCCTCCTGTCTTCTGCTTGCAGCCATGGGCTCCATAGTCAAATTTGTGGTGCCTTTGGTGCTTATGTGACCCCTCAGTGAGTCAGCTTATACCCCTCAAGTGTCTGAAATGGAGTCTTGCTCTTATTTTCCTCCTGTCAGATTTGGGAATGGTTGTATGTGAAATACAGTCTAAAGCCTCTGTTTCTAACTTCAGTGGGGATGTGATTTAACTTGGAGGGGTTTTGCTGCTTCAGGACAAATCTCTGATGTAGGCAAAGCCTTAATTTTATTTAGCTTACATCTTTCTGTTTTGGAAAAAGCCCACAACTAACCAACTCGACAAAGCGTATTCAAAGAATATAAATCTGTCTATCACACCTACCAAATGCATGGATGCTTTTCCTCACTTTTTTGTTTTTACAGAAGCTTCATTAATGCTACCTAACAGTTAGTGAGTATATTTAGTAACTACAGGAACGAGTGAAGACTTTCACAGCCTGTTCATGTTGCACAGCAGACTGTGATATCCCTTGGGACACAACTGACTACAGCAGCATCATTCATTAGCATTGTAGGGTGCCGCTCTGCCTCTTTCCTCACACAAGCCTTCCAGTTATGACTTCGTGGATGGCTTCCAAAGTCTGAACATAACTTGGCAAGCTCTGTCCCTGCTGTTAGGAGTTTGATTACCTTTGTGCATATGTATGTGAGGACTGCCAGTGTATGTGGTTTTTAATAAAACAACCTCCCTGTTGTCTCAAATGTTTGGAAATAAGAAATTAGCTTCTGCTCTTGTATACTTATATAAGCTGGTCACCTCAATTTGGCTGTCCTGTTTTATATGTTGTGACTCCTTATTCTAGTTTGGTGTCCCTCAGAAGAGGCCACAAACTCCCTGATGAAGCCAGTGTTATTTAAAGCAAATTGAGGGACAAAACCCTATTTCTAGAAATAAACTGGAGAAGCCAGACTTGCTGCTGCATTATGCATCCGCTTACAGAGCGTTACCAGCTTTTGGCATTTCTGTGGTAATGCCATGCTCTGACATACCTCAAACTGTCTTGCTCAGTACCTTTACATTTAGTTTTCTGAACTCAAAACCAGTTACTGTTACACTAAACATAAACAGTAAATACCATCTTTACAGCTCTTTTGTGTCAGGATTTGAGACCTACAAAAAGAAAAGCCCCAAAGCCACAGGAGATGGGGCTGCTGGGGTGGTGAGGAACACCCTTCCGCGTCGGTCACCAGTAAGCAAACAGCCCAGCATGCTGTCAGGGCTGTGGGGCACTGCAAAGCTGTAAAAATAATTTTCTGAGTGAGACTGCTTGCTGGTACTAACGTTTCCTTGGTCTACTTCACAAAATAGACTGTCCAAATTTCAGTTTGAATACAGTAGTGTGTTTCAGCTGGGCAGACAGTTATTGCCCTTTCTCCTTTCAAAATCCTTAAATCGCACATCAGACTGAAGAAAGAGCGTGGTTTTTTTAAAATCCTAGATGCAGAAGGGTTCCAGCAGTTACATGCCTGTGTGTCAACATAGTGTGCAGTAATCCCACATATACTTGTTCACTGATGACCTTAGGTTTTGCTTGCCACCAGCCAAATCCTTGCCAGTGTTGCAGCTGCCTAGTGCTACTCAAGCAACACAAGTGTGTTTTTCTAAGCTGGAGATTTCAGAATGTGCTAAAACTTCCAGCTAGCATATGGTCAGCAGGGTAAGCTTTATAAAGGTCTTTTTTTCCAACTCTGCCTTTGCTTCTGCCTGTACCTGAAGATTGTGCTGCAGGAAACAGGGTTTGGCCAAGAAGTTTTTTGCTTCCACTGTAGGTTTTCTACTACTGGACTCTTAGAAGCCCAACAGAGATCAAACCAGTATTGCTGATGGAAAATGATTTTGTCCAAAAATTTCTTTTCTCATCTTTAAAACTTTTGTTACTGTCTTAAAATTCTAGGTGGATGTGACAGTGTCTGCAGTCACTTAAAATAGCCTCAACAAAACAAGTCTCAGATTTAATGAGTGTTGTCTTCTGTATTTCATTTAAATTAACTGAGTTAAATATGACAAGCATTATTACTGTTTGTTACACTGCATCATAGGTAATGTTAGTTTAGGTAACAGCCCTGTTGGTGCCATGTTGGAAGTTGCATGTTGACAGATATGTGAATTGGACTGTTTTCTGGTGCCTGTGAACAGGGGGATATGTGGATAGTTATGTATATGCTCAGCTATTTTCCACAAAAAATAGCATAAGATTTCTGCAAGACACTGGCCATGCTTTGCCCTTACTATTCCTACAGAGAGCATTTTAGATCAACTGAGAGCTAAGGCTCAAGAAGCTATTTCACAATTCTCAATTATTTATGGCAAACCTGCACCTGTTATTCTTGTACCAAACAGATCCTTAGTTGGTTTTTTTTTCTTTTCTGATGTTTACTCCTGATTTATTTAGAGATCAGTTTTATATCCCTTTCAACCTTTGTTTTTCTAGGCTAACGCTTCTATTTTTATTCTGTTTGTTAGTGGATAAGATAGGCAAGCAACTTGGTTTTCCTGAGAAACAAAATCTGTCTCATCCATAGTCAGTGAAACTAAAATACTTCCCCTCTTCTCCCTCCAACTCCCTCCCTGCTCCCAAAAAATTAAAGCAGGGCATATTTTAAGTGATGGGGGGATGATTGACTGCCTGCTCAGCGTGTTGCAATGAATTTGTCACGCTGACTGATAGTGGAAGTCATAGGCAATGTTGACTTTAAGTCTGAAGAACATGCAGCTCAGAAGTCCGAGGGGCAAGCACCTTTTCATGTGCTGCTAGCCATTATCCTGTCTTGCAGTAAGCCATTCCATAAGGTGCTGAAGACCTCGCTGGGAGTACAGTGTTACGTGAAGCGATACCAAAAAAAAATTGGAAACAGTCCTTTAAGTTACTTCAAAGCTCATTTCTGTCCAGAGCTTTGGTGGAGCAAAGACATTTTCTTTAACCTGATCTGCCAGTCTGAAATTGCTTCATAGAGTACTTGCTGCATGGCAGATTTCATTTGATGAACATCAGACTCAATTTTTGCCAAAGTTCCTGGAGAAAGCCCTGCCTGGCCCTTTTCTGTCCCCAGGGAAGGAAGCATTTAGAGCAGCCCACCTCCCAAAACATTCGCTTTATTTCTGCTTCTACTCCCTGATTCAGAACACTAAATGAAAGAACAAAACCCCATTTGCTGCAGTAGTTTCTGTTTGTGTCTTTACAGCAGTGGAGATGGGCCTGTAGGAAAGGAGGTATCCCGAATAAAGGCGGGAGTTCAGACTCCTCTGGTTACCTCACCTGGTTGGTTCAGAGATTAGTCAGTGGATCTTCTGGTGTCCTCAGGGAAGTGCCTTTCCTGACTTCACCGAACTGCTGCTCTGTAAGGAGACAAAGTGAGTTTAGTCCTGTAGGTCCTCAGACTTGGAGGAGCAGCACTAGATGCCATCTGCTTCACAGGCTACACTGCTGCACCCATTGCCACTGATTTACATTTGAGATGTGTCCTTTCAGGGATTATATAGTGAGCTAAGAAGACTAGGAAGAGAACTAAAATATTTATGTGGAAATTGAGTGATGATATTTCTGCTTATGAGTTAAAAATCTTTTCCTGTTCTCTCCTTGGCCTGTCTAGTTATTAGTTATCTCTGGTAGTTACACCCTAGTGACTCTCAATGTAACAAGGCATATTCCAGACTAAGTGTCATATGTTAAACCTAAAAAAAATTTTCAGGGTTTTCTTGATAGCTGTTTTGCTCTGGCTGTGTGTATTTTTTTTTGTGACAGGATAACGTACCGAGTACCTATACAGTTACTGCCTCAAAGCTCAGTGTTACTCCAGTCTGGTGTTTTACCGTGACTGCAGTTTGTCTGTGTACTTATAAACTGGCAAAACTTATTTTAGAGATCGTGTGGGTTGTAGAAGAAACATTAATGCAGCAGAGTATGGAAAGTAGAAGTATTTATTTATATCTTTATAAAGCCTGCAAGAGTATCAGTAGCATAACATTAATGACGTTTCTGCCTCCGAGGGTTATCGAAAGTAACACATATCTCACCTACAGTAGAGCTGTGCTTTGGCACAGGACCTGGGTGGTTTCTCTGTACCCATTTGTCTAAATTTGAGTCTTTGAAAGTCACAGAGAATGTTTTTGGAAAATGGTGCTTTCACATTTGCACATGCAACCTTTGTATTTCCATGTAATCTTCTCATCTCCAGCCCTAAACCTGCATCCTCTCACTGTATTAAGGGGTCAGGGGTTCAGCAGTATTTGACACAACATGCTGCGTATGGATGAGCTAAGGCTGGAGATCTCAGGCTTCACAGCTGCTCTCATGCGGGTGTACTGGGGAGAAACGGGGCTTTGTCTTCCCACCAGTCAGTCTGTATTCAGAAAAATGACCTCTCTGTTCTCAGGTCCCTCATCTCAAACAGTTTTCTGTTCTTCTGAGATTTTGTAGCAGCCTGAGCCTTAATTCAGGCAAGTGCTTAAGTAGGTGCTCAAGTGCTGTGTCCCAGGTAGTGCTGGAAATGCTTGGTGTGCTACTGGGTAGTGGTGGGACATTTGTAGGTCTTAGTCTGTTACTTGCAGTTGGCAGGATGAATCCATTGTGGAAGCTTAAAGTTTTGCTTCAGAAGGCCAATTTCAGTGTAAACAAAGCTCTTGTTACCTTCCATGAGAGTGGGTGTAAACAGGAGAATCGTGTGACAAGAGACAGATTTTATACAGTTTTTTCTTCATCCGTGTGTGTGGGAACGAAGTGAGACTTGGAGCCATGGTAGCTGCAGGGGCTGGGCTGGGTTCTGTGCTCCCCACCTTCTCCCTTGCCAGGCTTCAGTTCCCTCTTCAAACCACCTACTTATTCCCCAAGCATTTGTGCTGAAATGAACACAAGCTTTTTTGGTATGTAAAGAGGCAAGATCTAAAGAGTATTAAAATAAAAAAACCAACAACCCTAAACCCATATCTGTATAAGATGGTTGCTTATACAGTTCGTGGGGATGTCCTACCTTACTCATCTGTGAAGCCAGACAGTTATGGCTTGTCTGGATATAGTAGCAACTGGCTGTATGGTTCATAAATAGCAGCAAAATGAATGTGTATTTTCTAGTGACAGGTTAAAGAAATGACCAGAACTATCTCTGTGCTTTTAAAACTTGAAAATAAGTAGGAAAAACACATTCTGGAAACACTTTTCTTGTATAACCAACTCCTGAGAGAGCTATTTCTGATTTTTCTACCTGCTCTTGGCACAGGCCTTTTTTTCTGTTAGAAGAGGGTTGACAGTTGCATGAGATCACAGTTGGATTTGTGCCTTGTGAGCTAAAAACGCAGAGTCACTGCTTGTGAGGACAAGACTTTGCTGGAAAAAATAGAAACATTGCCCTTGTGTTCACTGTTAATACTGCATTGAAAAGTGGAGCTTCGTCAAGCTTTAGTGTGCCTTAATATTTGTACAGTCATTCCTTGCTTTTAGCTAGAACACTGCCTAAAAAAGCCCAACAAACCAACCGATTTAGCAATAATCACTTAATGCCCGAGACATTCCTTTAAGATTAATAAATGACTGTCTGAGATGAGGCGATAGCCTGAATTGGTGCCTCTGGCTGTTTACAGCTGCTGCTCATTAACTCAGAGTTGAAATAATTAATGTTATTATCAAATGACACTAAACAGCTGAATTGCAATTTTTGTGTGTGCTCACTCTCACCCAAGTGGGAGGCAGTAGTGACCACATGCCTGGGAGAGGTGACCATGTCTGCACGATGTGGCACCCTGTGCTGCACTTAAACTTCTCGTGTACAGCCCAGCAGTTCAGGGTGCTGCCAGTACCCCCTGGTTCAAACCCCATTTCCAGCTTCAAACTGCAGGAGAAATGACATCAATCCCCCTGTCAGTTGCCCAGGACCTGGTGGAAGGGAGGAGCCATTGAGGAAGGGAGGAGCCATCTGGGTGGATGATGGGGACATCCTCTCCGAGGTGTCACGCTGCCACCTCAGCGACACCCAGGAGAGATGTGCACAGACTTGTGCTGCGTTTGAGGTGCCCAATGCAAGGCAGGCGCATGTGAGGCTTCCTCTGGCTCTGGCTTTCTGGCAGGGTGGTGCAGAACCATGTTTAAAAACAATAGCCGTGGTTAAGCTGGTGCAAGTGAAGCAGTGATTATGTCCTTTAATTGGCCTCAGGAAGCTCCTGGCTGCTTCAGCACAGTCCAGGCCCCTGCTGCACTGAATAGGCCGAGGCTTCAAGTCACATCCCTGGATCTCAGGGGCATCTGCTCTGTGTTAGAAGTTCAGGCACGGTTAAGCAAATGAAGAGGCCTCTGGATCTGAGTGTACCATCAGACGGCCAAGGTGTGGCAGCTTCCGGCTTGAGCAAGCATTCATAATTGAGCATGGCTTTGTGAAAAATGCAATTAAAATATTTCCAATTGTGCACAAAGTTAGGATCAGGTGAAGTATAACACATATTCCTGAGTTTTGAAACAAACCTTGGTATTGTGGGCTGCTTTGCTGGCACAGTCTCAAAGCAGGTGACCTAAGCTGGCGGTTCCTCTGCTTTGGTTTGCTTGCTCTGTGGTTACCCAGACCCAGCTCATCACACTCCCCATCTGCTTTTTGAAGCTCTTCTGCAGCCAGACGTGAACTATTAACCGCTTTTCTCCCCCAAGTCATCTGAGTCCCTGGTTGCTGCAAGGCCTGAGAGCTCTGCCCTGGGTTTCTGCTTGGCTTACCTTGCTGGGGGAGCCCCTTCCTGGGACTTAGCTGTGGTGCTCTGTCTCAGCAGACGTTCTTTACCAGTTCCCTGGGCAGGGGGGAAGGTCCCTGTCAGTTTGCAGAAGCCCTCCCCTGTGTTGCATCCTCTGTGTGTCTTGGTTGGGTAACAGACTGTACCTCTGTAAAAAGAACTATTGTGTCCTCCTGCAAACCTCTTGTGGTGCTTACAGCTGGCTCTCTGCAGAAAAGTGTCTTGTGTTGTAGGAGAGTACTTTCGGGTAGATGATCCGAGATAGCTGCTGGTGATCTGCCTGTTTGTTGTTGCTATCTGCGCCCTCTTATCTGAGGCTAAATTGACACCTCCCAGAAGACCCTACACAATTCTCATTCCAGCTGGGACTGCTCTGTCTATTTAAGTCTCGTTTTAGAAACATGGTGTATGAGGACTTGCATCAATAGGCTGTTGTTGGATGTGTGTTGCAACCTGCTTTAGGCAAGGCTGTTAAATTGCATTCTGGATAGACCTCTTTGCCTAAGGAGGATGGATGCCTGTGTCGTTGGATGATAACGCCAAGATAACACCATACACTAAGCCTAGAGATCATTTGTCACTTCACTGCTGCTTTGATATTCTACTCTATACTTTTTCTAAAACACATATCTAGCTCTGCATAATATTTCTCTGCTATATGTTATTATGTCCTTATTAGTTCAAACTAGCACATTAAAATAAGCACAGAGGCATCTCCTGTTTACACACAGGAGCAGAGTCTGTATTTATACCTCAGCGACTCTCCCCTGTCTTCACCTTATGTGCACCTTCACTCCCTGCTTTGGCCCATTGTCCCCAGCCTTTTCCTCTTGACTAATGGGGGCTGATTTCTGTAATTTTGCTACCTTGTTCCCCAAGTACTTGGAAGGGCTGTTTTGTTCTTAGAATTGCCTTCCAGGTGACCTAATTCTTGCCAGAAGATACATTTTAGCACTCTGGCTATTTTGGTTTTTTTTTTCCCTAAGTGTTTGGAGTCAGGACTTCACAACTGGCTTCAGTCCCTGACGTGGGCACTCCTCCATTTTCCTCCCGGCTGCCTGTTCCAAACTTTTTCTGTGGCTGTAGCGATTGCAGAGTCGATGGTGCTGGCTTGTTTGCTCTTCATGAGACAAAGAGTCAGTCTGACCAGTGTCCCCACAACCAGTCTGACCAGTGTCCTCACAACCACCAACTGGAGCCAGCACAAGGGAAGGGACAGGACCTGCAGTCCAGAGGCAGAACTGGTTTAGACCCCAATGGCACCAGGAGGTGAACGGGGCTGCTTGTGCTTAGCTTGGCTATGCCAATCTGTGGGCTCAGCATGTGGTTCAGAGCATGATGTCCACCTTGGTGTGTTGTGTTGCTCACCTGAAGTTACCCATACTCCTCTGCTCTCCTTGGGGTGCCTGCTGGTCCAGCTGTCCCTGTCAAGCCCTTCACCTCAGGGGCTTGCGTGGACTTGTCTGAGCGATGCAATGCTTTTCGGCTTACAGGTAGATTACAGGCCAAGCTCATGTCTCGGGAGGTAGAAGAGCATGTGAGCTTAAGCTTTTTTTGTCTGCTGTACCCTGAGGTGAGTCAGAGCCTCTGAGTTTGTGTGTGTGGGGAACAGTGTCTGGGACAAATCACACATGTGAGATCAATGGGATGTATGGGGCAGGTCAGGCTGGATGGAGCAAGCCTGTGTGCTGCACTGCGTGTGGGACCTGGCATGGTGAGACTCCAGGCTGCTACCCAAGGTGATCAGTACTAGGTTTTCAGCTGTTAACCCTTTGACTAATATTAGAAACAAGCTGCACTGATTGATGTTTACCCTTCCCAGAAAGTAAATATATGTCTGAAGGAAATACATGTCTGAAGGAAGTGTCAACAATTCTCCTATTTCCCAGTCTGCTTCCCCATCTGTCCTGCTTGAACCACTCTCTGGAAAACATGTTAACTGGATTCTTTGTTTTGGGATGTGCTTTATTTTTGCTTCCTGTTAGCCAGCAGTTCCACAGCAGTAAGTGAATGGGGTGCAGTAGGTTCACTCTGTACCTGTCAGCAGAAGACAGTCTGAGAGATTTATTCGTTTTCAGCCTCTTTTGCTACAGGACCATTTTTTTCCTTCCCAAAACTTCAGATTTTAATTTGTTGTCAAATCTGCAGCTGTCTTGCTGGAACCATAAGCTCTGTGTTTAACATAGCCATAGCACAGCAGTAACTGTCTGTGCTTGCCAGGCAAGAAGGGGATTCTGCAGAGATGGCCTAAGTGGGAGAGAACTTGTACCAGTAATGCAGATGTGGTGGCTTGCGGATGTGGTAGGATGATCTGCATGCACGTGCTGTTCTTCTGCCACCAGCTGCAGGAATGGCTGCTAGATGTTCTCCTACACCAGCTCCTGTGCTTTGTAGTCCTTGGGGTGTACAAGTTTCTGGAGGCTGCAGCCTGTGCCTGAGTGTTCTTAATGCTTAGTGGCAGCTGTTCTGCCCTGGCTTTGCTCACTGCAGCAACTTGATAGAAAAGCATGAATATTTGTAAATTGTTCTTGGATCTTTTCACTCCTTTCTATAAAAACAGCCTGTTAAAAGAAACGTGCTAGGAGCTGTAGTAAAAGGCCTTTGTTGTCTCTCAGAGGTGGCTGCTTGATGGGGGCAGTGGGGTGGTCTGTAGTCAGCTCTCTGCTGAGCTGTTTGGTGCTCTTGGGTGTGTTGGTATCTGTTAGCCACTTTCCTGAAGAAATTTGCACCCTGATGTTTGATGGATCACCGGAGAAAGGAACAAGGACAGCTAAAACCACCACGAAGTGGGTGAACTTAGTGGAATTGGACCCAAGGCTGTGGCCCCTGAGCCAGGCAAACCCGCTGCGCAGCCTGCGAATGTAAAAACTGGCTGCTCGTGTCAGGAGATTGTGCTTCCAGGGATTAATTACTGCTTTTTAATTACCACTGTTCCCCTACAACTCCTTCTTGCTAATCTTTTGCATTTAGGTTTGCATTGGTGGTTAATCACAGTTCAGTGCCCGGCGGGGTGGCAGGTGATTTCCACCTGCCAGGTAAGGCCGGGTTCGCACTGGCCAGGCTGCGGAGGGCACCGACAGCTGGTTGTCACGCAGTCAGTAGCCCCTCTGGGTTTGTGTGGCAGCACAGGTGAGCAGCCTGAAAACAAAGTCCCTTTCTCTGCTAGCCCTTGTCACTGTCTAGGAAAGCAGCAGGCAGGATGCCTGTAGCTTGTACCTCCTCCCTCTGCCCCAGCCCTATTTTTGGTAGCAAAGCCGAGCTCAGGGGATGGGTGGTATTTTTAAAGGAGTCAGCAGTCAGGACTCGCTCTCTTTCATGGCTGTTTATCTCTTCTGATGCTTCAGATACGTTTGTTTCTTAGTAATCTCAGTGGAATAATTGTGAAAAATAAAAAGGACAATTTTAGAGTTTTAGTAATAGGTAAATGAGGCTCTGCCATCACTGCAGAGCCACCGTGGCCTCGTGGCAAACACCTGAAATGGGACGTGGCTCAAACCGGGTCTTGCTTCTTAGTTGGTGTTGGCAGCTGGAGAAACACCATGTGAGTTCTGCAGGTTCCTCTCTTCTGTGGCAGACTGTCCCCTTACTCTGTTGTTAGATTAGTTACTGACCACATCAGCAGTTCCTACAGTGCTGGAATTGTATTAATCTTTCCTTAAGAGCATCCTCGTGGGAAGTGTGGATGGACCTGAAGGCATCCCAGGTGCTGGGAGGCCCTTGCTGGGTTTTGGAGCATTGCTCTGCTACTGGTGATGGACCACTAAGACGTTAATGCACCTGTTTTAAATCATGATTGAATACTAATAAAACTTGAAAAGAAAACCTGAGTTGTTCTGGGGTTTTTTTTGTGTCCCTCAGTGCTGTGAAGCTAACCAAGGAGTATGTCAAACAGAGGAAAGTAGCAGTAAAGTGGTTTTGTTTAAAATAGTCATGAGTGTTTAAAGTGAGCTCCCTCCAGCAGCAGTGGTAGCAGAAGAGTTCTGCAATAAATCTTAAAAAATAAGTAGACATTTATTTGCCTTAAAGTTCCAGATGAATCGAATATACATTCAAAATTTAAATTGTGTTAATAGTCTCCTTAGGGAGGAATGTGGGAATCCTGAGAAATACAAGGGCTTTGAGGTGTATTTTAAAGGTGAGTATGTATTCAGGAGAGCAGAGCAGTGAATCTGCTTTGAAACTTACTACCTTTTGTTGGGTAGAACTACTTGGATCTTCCTACTTCTCATGAACAAAGGGAATCTGTCTTTGGCATGCGTGACAGTTTGGTAGAGGATCAGGTACAGGTTTGCTTAATGTGTTAATTTATCTTTTAAACTCTTTTCTGACTATGTTACTGTTAAGTGAATGGGGTCTGCTAGACAAACTGGTGCTTCAGTTGTGGTGCTTGCACTAAAACAGCTCCTCTCATGCACATGCGCGTGTCCAGTCTGGCCACCTGTCCCATCTGTCCCCTCCACGTGGGAGTGGTGAGAGGAGGGCATTTTTCTTACAAAAGAACTTTCTAGCAGTTATTTATACTGACCTGGAAGCAGGAATATAAAAGATTGGGTAATGCTTTCATTACAGGGTGTTTTATAGCAACTGGTGCTCAGCTTTTATAAATGAGCTGTTCTCTTCTGTATGGCAGAAGAAGGTTTCTACAGTTGGCAGCTGCTTGTAATGGTCATGGGGTTGTTCAAGTAAGCTGTAGCCCTTGGGTAATGCACCTTATAAAGGTGAGTGGTTTTACATGAATGTGTCTTGGGGGAGGGTGTTATTTTGGAATGTGTATTCACACATGGATGGAGCTGGAACCTCTTTGCCCAGATCAGAATGGCATTCACAGGAAAGGTCCCTGGATCGTCATCCTGACAAGTTCCCGATGAGTAACAAAGTAGCGAGAAGAAAAAATTCCACAAAATTCCGTGGAGGATTTACAAAAAAACCCCAAGAACCCACCCCAGACCCCATGTCTCATCTCCTAACTTCATCAACTGAAGTCGTTCTTGTCTGGATTAGTTACTTGGGTGTCCTGCCAAGCATCTCTCCTCAGAGGTGAGGAAGCGGGGATGGGGTGAAGCCGCGAGGTCTGTACCGGTGCGTGTGGCAATGGGTATGAGCCGTGTGGGAGGCTGGTGAGCAGGGTAAAGTGTCTGTGGCCCTGGTGCAGCTGTGTATGAACCACTGCAGCTGCTTTCAGCCAGCGTTTCAACTCAGACATTTGCATATCGAAGGGATTTCAGAGAAGGGCTGTGGGAACGGCTGGGGCGATGCAAATGGAGCTGTTATGTTTGCATTAATTAATTAGGCAGCGTAAGCGCTGTACCTTTTGGTTTATTAGAAATGTGAAGAAGACACAGGATCAGCATAGCTGGGAAGATGTTTGTCTTCTTTGTCTGACTTAATTAACAGGTGCCCTGGTGATCTGGTGTTAAAATGCAAATAAATATCCCAGAGTGAGGCACTCTGAGAGGGTTGGATTGGATGGGGAGGGAAATTTGGAGATGGAAACTGAGCAGAGCGGTCAGGAGTGGAAAAGCCGGTGGCTGTAGGATCTTGGGGATGGCAGCAAAGCTCTTACCTCTGGAACCATTTGAGATGAATAATTCTTAACATCTCCTTTGACCTTCCTGAAAGGATAATTTGCACACATTGGTGCAAATATTAAAAGCAACTAGCAAACAAAAGCTCTGGTAACATACTGCCGAAATGTGGCATAGAGGGATCTTAAAATAATCTTTATCCAGGGATTAAGAGTTTCTGATCTACCACTGACCTGTTTTCAGAGAATTACAAACTCATTGCACTTGCAAAACCAAGATGAAAATGCTGTAAAACAACAGAAAATCAGATTTACAGCAGCATAAATAACTAAGGTAAGCTGTATTGATGCAAAACCTCCTTATTGATGCAAAACCTCCTTTGACTGTTGGCAGTGCCTGTGCTCTTCCCTGGGCATTGGGAGGCGGGAGCGGGGTGCTGCAGACAGGGTGCTCTGGAGCCGTGCTGCACCATAGGCGTTTATTGAGCAGTTGCTCTTATTTATTTACAGAGGTACAATTTAGGTATCACAACAGCTTGGCAGCCACCCATCCCCAATTATTATTATTTTTTTGTTTATATATCTTAACAAGCATAAAGGCATCGTGGTGAAGGAGCACCATTTTCACCCAGAGTTACTCATCTGACGAGAGATTCTTGTCTAGTGTGTGAACCTGGAGTAGCCCAGAGCTGGCAGATGTAAATTCCTGCCTTAATTGGTTATGTGGGATGTGCAGTGCGGGGTGGTGGCTCTGCAGGGAAGGAACCTGAGACAGGACACCCCAAGAAATGCATCCAGCCAGCACTGGTGGGCAGGAGACCATTTGTGTATGGGCCTGGGAAGGGGGCTTGGCGGTCCCCTCTTCTTCAGGTCTCCCTGGGCAAGATGACACCCATGGGAGAGGGGCTGTGCAGGGACGCAGGGGTGGGCTCCCCAAGCATGCAGTCGCTTGATGTCACTTGCTGCAAGCACCTGTAAAAGACTAGACAAGGGCAGGGGGTTTTGTTCTCATTTGGCCTATTTCAGGCCTAAAAGTTGTGTTAATTCCTGTCCAAAACTTAGCTGAAGCAGCCACGGGTTGGGCAGTGTGACCCAGCTCCCATCTCAGAGCTGGCCAAACAGCTCTAACTCGGGGTTGTACCGTAGTCTCCCTCGGCTGTGCAATTTCAGCTGAGATGATTGCTTGGCTGTTCTGCTGTAGGCATTTGCTGTCAGTCATCCCTGAGACTTCCAGACACTTGAGAGTTTCTTGGATCTTATTTTCCTCCTCCTGTTTTTGCCTTCCCTGGTGTTTGTGCAGCACCGCTTGCAGCCGTGGCTTTGCCAAGGGAGCTGTGTTGGATACAGCAGCCGTCTCCCGTGGGTCTGCCCTCTGTAGCACCAACCTGTGCCAGGCAGGTGCTTAGTTGTGCTGCTGCTCCTTGGATTTTCTGAGATGGGAAGGTGGGTGCATCTCCAAATGCTGTGTTCCATCTGGAACAGATAAAAGGGGATAGCAGTGATATCTTCTGTCAATTTTAATAATCTGCCCAAAGAAGTATAGTAAAGCCCTGGGGGGAGAGAGTTACTGGTGTGGTGTTAAGTTCCTGAAACATAAAACTAGGACTGGGCTCTGGCTCAAGACGATGTGTTCAGTGCAGAGGGTCCGCAGCGCTTGGGAGGGGAAAATCCTTTATTTTGCTGGCACCAAAGGTTGCAGAGCCACTCTGTGAATACTGCTCTGACAGGCCGTTCCTTCACCCCCTTCCCAAGCAGTGATTAGGGAATAGCTAATTTCAGCCATTAAAGGGCAGTGGATGTAGAAGAAATCTGTGGTTCTTGATATAGTTTGGAGTGGTCAGGAAATAGTCAAACGTACAGAATGACTGGCATGTCATCTTTGGAACCTTCTTGTAATTCCTCAGAGTTTTGCTAGGAAATCAGAGGGGCAAACCTCAGCCTAGCTAGACAAAGAGAAGTCTGGATGTCACCCCCAGCTGGGTGTCAAGTGGTGGGCACTGTGCTAAAAGCAGACTTGCCAGCAGACCTGTATTTTTGACTAGCATTTCTTGTAAGCGATGACTTCTGCTGCTGGGTGCCCCTGGCACTGGCCAGCGAGAGGCTGCTTGCTCCTCCAGCAGTTCTTCCACCCTTCCAGGAGTCCCTGTCTTTCCTGGCAGTGACAGGGTGGCTTTATCGGGTTTTACAAGCCCAGTACTAGGTGTGTTAAAGCCCATATCTGGACTTGGCCGGGTGTTGGTGTCAGTTGAACGCTGCACTCGCCCGTTGCCGGAGCAGGCTGAAAGGCAGAGAGGGGAGCACGGGGACACCCGCAGCGGTCCATGCTCTCTGGGGACAAGTGTGTTTCGGGTGGTTGCTGGGTGGCAGCCGGTGAAATCCCACATCTTCCCTGCGCTGGTGCCGAGACAGCGGGAGTTGGGCAGTGGGGATGTTGTCGGAGGCAACGTGTGCTGTGTCAGCACTTCCTGCGGCGCAGCTGCGTGCGGTCCTGCGGGCTGCTTGTTCCACAGCAGTGTCCTCTGAAATGTCAACTTTCTGCGTGTTTCAGACAGATGAGCTGGGGCTGTTGTGTCTCTGCTGCACCCGGTTTATTTTCAGAACATGTCTGTAAGGGGAATTTTTTCTGCTGTTTAAGAAGTACCATTAAAATTGGGCTGTTGCCAGAGATCATCTCAATGTTAACAGCACTTACAGCTACTGGTTAGTCCTGTCCTACTGATAACTCCTGCTCAGAGTTGATATTTATGTCCAAAAAGGTGTTTTAAAAGCAAGTTAATAAGTACAGTGTCAATATGACTGTTGGCAAAGAGGCCTGATCTAAAGTTATTTGATACTCACAAGAAGCTTCTGAGACCGTGGCAGTGGAAGGACTGGGCAGTGCCTGCGTCTTGCCTGGATATTTTTTGGGAGCGCTGTCACATGGAGTTTGTCATACGTGTGTATGGCTGATTCCTGGAGATCCAAAGCTTTGGCAGAGAACAGCCACAAACATCTCCTTGCTGGGGATACTGACCTCAATTCTGTCTCATAATTACAGCCCCAAAGTTCCAAAGTAGGATTGGGAGATGTGCAGACACCTGAGGACTGGGGGGAGGAAGAGTTAAATACATTCACTGTGCTGTGCTGTGAAATGGGAGGAAAACCCCTGTGCTTTATTAACGGGAGTGTTTTAATTGTAGGAGCAGGTCCCCGTTCCTGTGTATCACCCAACCCCCAGCCAGACTCGGCTAGCAACGCAGCTGACAGAAGAGGAACAGATCAGAATAGCGCAGAGGATAGGCCTTATTCAGCATCTACCTAAAGGAGTCTATGATCCTGGAAGAGACGGCTCCGAGAAGAAGATCAGAGAGTAAGTAACAGAAACGCAGCTGAACTGGTGTGGCTGTTGTATGATACCGTCCTGGGAAACCTGACCTTGTCCTCCTGTGTCTGATGGACTTTCAGGGAGTGTAATTTCATGTAGCCCCTGGGAAAATGGCAATGCAGAAGGTTCTGTCCTTTTTCCTCACTTGTTTTCCTGTTACAAGCAAAACTTACTGCATCCAGATCTGGGGCCCCCAGTTCAAGGAAGCTGTTGGAGAGGGTTCAGAGGAGGCCACCAAGATGATCGTGGGCTGGAGCACCTTCCCTGTGAGGACAGGCTGAGGGAGCTGGGCTTGTTCAGCCTGGAGGAGGCTGTGGGGGGGCCTCACTGCAGCACCCCAGTACTTAAAGGGAGCGTGCGGACAGGAGGGGAATCAGATTTTCACAAGGGCAGAGAGTGGTAGGATAGGGTGGATGGATTGAAGCTGGAGGAAGGAAGGGTCAGGTTGGAGATCAGGGGAAGTTCTTCATGGAGAGAGTGGTGAGGTGTTGGAACAGGCTGCCCAGAGAGGTGGGGGATGCCCCATCCCTGGAGGTGTTCAAGACCAGGTTGGATGGGGCCCTGGGCAGCCTTGTCTAGCTCCAGGCCTGGAGGTTAGTGGCCCTGCCTGTGGCAGAGGGGTTGGAACTCGATGATCCTTGGGATCCCTTCCAACCCAGACCAGCCTCTGATTCTGTGATTTTTTACCTTCAGCAATTCATGCCCTTAAAAGATTTATTTTATTTTCCCCTCCTACATCCTCTCCTCATGGAGAAATAACTTCACACTCCTTCCTCACCTTACAGCTTCCTGTTACTGTTTCCCAGGCTGGTGGCTCTGCGGAGCTCCAGCCGTGCCTGCCGCCGGCTTCCTGCCCTCCGCAGCACAGGGCCGGGGTTCCGCAGAGGCACCCTGCGGCCGCAGCAGCACCGCAACTGCTCCAGTGACATTGTATTTCTTCTCTCCTCCCCCAGATGCGTCATTTGTATGATGGACTTTGTTTATGGGGACCCTATCCGATTTCTGCCGTGCATGCACATTTACCACCTGGACTGTATAGATGACTGGTTGATGAGATCCTTTACCTGTCCATCCTGCATGGAGCCAGTGGATGCAGCACTGCTTTCATCATACGAGACTAACTGAGCCAGGGTTTCTCCACTGAACCTTCAAGGAGACCATCCACTTTATGGGTTTGATCCTTTTGTCATTCAGCCCAAAGAGCCAGGAATTAGGAATTAAGATCATGCACAAAGTATACATTTCCTAATAAATAATTAAATGAATAAAAAAATATTCTTGAATGGCTGCAGATATTGGAAAAGAAAACCATAGTATTTTAGAGACTATAGAAAAGTAGGTTGTTATTTTTAATGTAAAGCCTTGACCCACCATTGTCTTTTAATGGTTGTTCTTACACCCATATATAGGAATTGTGTAAAGTGTTACAGCAAATGTAAATGTTTAAACTGCGTGTATCCAATTTTATTAGCAGCGAGATAAGAGTATTTTTTTTCCTAAATAAAGTAACCAGTTTTGTTCTGATTCTTTTCACAAGTCCTGGCATTTGGGTCAAGGCTTTATTGAAATCTACATTTTATAACACTGGCACAAAGAAATAGTTTTAAGCTTGTTTGCACAGGTTTTTTTCTTCCTTTATTTTTTCTTTATTTCCCCCCCCCCTTTCCCTCCATTGGAAATGGAATTCATTGCCTTAGGTCTTTTTAATAGTGTATTGTTATTGTTGGGCTGGCTTTATGCTTGGAAACCAGTTTATTTATAACCTGTTAAAAGTGCTATATTTTGTTTGCAGTTAGGAATATGCAGACTTCAAAGTGATCTCCTAGCTTGTAAGCAAACCGAGATGCATTATCCCTTTCCTACAACCAATGTGGAATATGAAGATACGAAAAAAGCCCTACAGTGAATTCGTGGATTCATGTGGTTTATAACTCTGGTTGTTGATGAAACAGTCCATAAACTTTATCAATCACCTTTAACTTGATCAGGTTAAAAGTGGGTCAGGTGGATGATGAATAGTGAAGTTACCGTGACTGAAACAACCCCCTGATATTTGAAACTAATGTAGTTGTTAGCATTGATCACTTATCTGCTTTTTTCTTCTCCCTAAAGATGGTTGTGTCTGATCATAGCAAATGGATACTGCATCTCTCGTTCTTGTAGTTCTTAGGTTATCTGAAGTTAAGAATAAACATACTGTATCTCAGTCTCCTGTATTAAATGTATCTGTTAAGCCCTGCTGGCTGGCACATCAGCCCCTCAAGCAGCTATGAAATCAGAAATGAAAAAAATATCCTTTTTTTTCTGCACAGAAATGCAAAATTTATTTAAACACAGGCTGTCACACCCGCAGTGGAGGGGGAAACAGTATGGCACTAGCCAGAACAACACCATTAGCTCATCCCTGTAGCAAACAGCGTATGTTCATTAAGAGGTGGTCTGGCAGGCTGGAGCTGTAAAGCCCTTTTATCCACTTAGTGTGGGTAAGGTTTTATTTTTTCCTTTTTCCCCCCTTACTGTACCCTACGGTGACTTTTTACACACTCAAGGCACCGCCGATGCATCGAGAAGTCCTGGCATTACAAATGAGATGGTGTCTCACGGTAGCCACAGCCAATCAGGGAATGTTCCTGTTTCCATACGTAGCTCGAGTACTTGATACAGCAGGTTGTGTGTGGAGACCCAAGTGTTTTTTAAGACTTGGTGTATTTACAGTATGGAAGAATTGTGCATGTTGTGGATAACCTCTGGAGGGCTGGTCAGCACAGTGTAGAATCAGTATGTTGATCTATTTATTATTTTGGCAGCTGACAACAACCTGCTCTCTTGGAGGAGACCTCCAAGTAGCAGTCAGGAGGCGCTGGAAGCGCAGCTCGAGAGACTCACGCAAACGGCGGCGCAGGTGTTTTGCTGAATTCATACCTACTTACTTACATGGATCAAAATCTGGGAAGAGAGACCTGAAGTTGTGCAATATCATTGTTCCTTTTCATCATTCCATGTATGTTGTGTCCTCCTTTTTTGTCTGGGGAGGGGGGGTGGGGTGTTTTGGTGGTTTTTTTGGGGGGGTTGGGGTTTGGTAAAACAATGTCCATATTCATTTTGTTCTTTATCATGTTGAAACTGGCAAATGAACAATTTGAAAAAACAGCATTGTCATGTTGGTATTAGTCTTTTATTTATTGCAAGACTTGACTGAGAAAGAGCTGAAGGAAATTTGAAGTGGCCATTACTGAGCTGAATGCTTTTCTAGGCACTTTGTATAGTTGAACTTTTAACACTTACATACTTACCTGGCTAAGGGGAAAAATACTTTTATTAAAATAGCAGAAAGATGTCAAGGGCTGAAACTAGAAGTGATTACACAAAAACATTCCAAACCCATCAGATTTTAGCTTCAAGACAAATGTGTAAATATAACAAATAAATCATTTGATTTTTCGATTTTTTAGGTGCAATGCTGTTCTGGGTGATTTCTAATTCACAGAAGTATTTGATCTGAATTTAACCCAAAGTCATGTATCGTGTGAATTTTAGCTACAGCTGTGAAACCAGATCTATCTTAATTCCACCTTCTGTAAGGACGATGATAATTGCCTCCTGGTGCATAATAAATTACTTACACATCAGACAGACCAGGTACAGCACAGCCATCTCCTGACCAGCGTCTGCTGCAGCTCAGCGAGCGGGAAGGGCTGGCTCCTGCTCACCTGGACCTGTCCCAATGGTCACCCTTCCCAGGCCAGGGCACTCTGTTTCAGGGGGGACAGTTTGAAGTAAAAACCTCACCCCTCTTACAGGTGTGGGCATGAGCAACCCTGGTTTTAGGTTCCTCAAGCATCATCCAAAAAAGTGCATTTCATAGGGTTAATGATGAACAGGCTCAGTGTGAGAACACTGGCTGCACTTAAGAGCTGTAACTGGCAAAACACCCGTGGCCCAGACCCAGAAATAGCTGAGGGGATCATCAGGCACCAATGTGAGAGACATGGAGTTGGGATGTCCACCCTGCCAGCCCTGGCCAGGCACCGCAGCCTCTCCTGGCACACTCTGCTCCCGCTGAAAGAACTGCCGCAGAAGTGGCTGCAGGGAGGGACAGGGGCATCAGCACCATCCACGATGCTGGTGCAGCCAGGGAAGTGCATTAGGTCACACTTGCAGCCAAGAGCAGGAACTGGATTTTGCCTCCTAGGACAGAAGAAAACTCCCCCAACTGTGAGACTAAAGAGATGCAACGAGAAATGAATATTCGGTTTTGTAAAGATCTTGATGCTAAAGATTTCCTGCATGCTACTGGAATTACCATTTCAATCATTTAATGACTAAGGATGATAATCCTTATTACTTGTTGCCAGTTCATTATGTAAATCTGGGAGAGACTCATAAAATTTGCACATAAAAACCAAGCCAAAACAAAAAAAAGCCCAGAGAAATTGTGTGTGAAGAGCTAGTGTTGTAAAAGGGCTTTAACCAGTAAGGTTTTAAATGTTCCCTCTGTCCTGCAGCTCCCCAGGGCTGGAAGCAAGCAGGTGTTTGGGAGGGTGATGATGGTCCTCTCTGCACAGGGGTAAAGTGTGGTTTGAGGCTGAGGCGTTATGAAATACCTGAACTTACTTAAGTTGCCAGTTTCAGGACTTCAACATTTCCTGTCCTTGTGCAATGGTGGTAAAGAAAAAAATCTTCTGAGTCAGCCTGTCAGTTAAATAAATAAGGAGATGCCTGAAACTGACCAGTGGAGGCCTCTCGGCATTTACATTCTGGATCAGAATGGATTTAGAAACAAGGTGTATGGCAGCCAATTACAAATACAGTTTATTACAGACACCACATTTGTATTATATACATACATACATACATCCTAGGTGATAACCTGTAAAAAAATATGAATAAAGGCTGTCCAGAAGAGCACTTATTGACTTAATTCCCAGAATAAAAATTAGCTTCAAGGATTAACTTTTCCTTTTATACAGCCCTTGACTTTGACAGATATAATTTATGCTATCCATCCTTTGCAGATTATCTTGCATTTAAACCTGTTCTGGGATAAGCACAAGGAGCTTTGGAGCTCTTGGTACAAAAGGCAAAGTTAATGCCTTTTGATAAGAAAACCCCACCCCAGCCTAAACCTACTCTGCAAAGGGTGTGTTTGATTTGAGTGGAACAAACACCATTGTGTGCTAGGAACTGACTACTCTGCACTGATGCTTAGCTGAGGCAAAGCTGCAGAGAGGAATCAAGAATGGGAAAAGAAATTGTGACAGTGCCTCAGCACAATGGTATGTACAGACCTACACAGCAAGAGGGCTCCAGCCACTCCACAAACACACAAAAAAGCCCCTGACCCACCCCTGTGCTCTCAGCTGGGAGTAGCAGGAACCTCACAAACCCACTCTTTGGGGCACCAACCCCTGCAACACCCTTGCCTTTACTTTGCACACGGCACTGCAGCAGCCCCGTGCACCACAGTACGTGTCCAAGCCCCTGTACATATTGTGTGTGCCCTGGCTGCTGCCCCACCGTTCTTCTGGAGACACGGGGGCTCTAGCTCTCCTGAGGCACGTCTGTCAGGGTGCTCAGTGCAGACAGACACACACACTTCCACCTTTTAGAATCTTTTTCCCACCCTGCCACATCAGTGGTAGCTGCTTGTCTCACACCCATCTGCCCTGGGAGAGCCGAGCGAGGGAGACGAACAAGGAAGGAATTCAAGGGGAAAAGGATGAATCTCCCCAAAACTGGTTCCTGAGCAGGTCAGAGCCATCCTAGGTGCTGCCAGCAATCTGCTATTCCAGAGTGAAAACGATGCCCTGAACTCCAGCCTAAAGATGATTTTTGGTGTAGGCACCTCAGTGAAGGCTCCTGCCAGCTTGTCCATTTGTTTTGGGGTTGCTCCTTGCAGAAGGCTGTACGCTGTCTCCTCTATGATCCCACAGCAAAGAGTCAGTAAAGGCCCTCAACCTCCCTGGATTTTCCTTGTCCATCATCTGAAAAAGCATCAAAGATTTTGCTTCATACATTTACCTTTGAACTATTAAATTCTATTAAATTAAGTACTTAAAAAACCAAACTGCTCTGACAACCTTGGAAAAGGCTCTGGCTACAGAGCTGGTGTGTGCACATACATACACACACGGTTTGTGTGAGCTAGACTCCTGTTCAACGTGTGTGTGTGACACACTTTCAGCAAAGGCAACATATGTCAGCTACCTGCTGTTCCTTACACCAGGAATCAGCAGCATTTGCATCAGCCTGAGCCCAGCATCATGGACTGGACACCTGACCCAAGGCACAGGTACCCACCTACGAACAAAGGCAAAGGAAACACCAATACTGGCTGCTTCTAAGAACCCTTTGCATCTGCCCCAGAGGCTGTGTCACTGTGACAGCGATGGCAGCAGCGCTGGTGCTGTACCCAAACGAAGATGACACCAAACACGATCCATATATTGTGCCTTCAAAGATTTAAACAACATCATTTCTCCTCCAGAATTAACCCTGGGAGGTAAAGGTGCTATTCTGCACCTTCAGCTATTAACAAGAGAGGCCAGGCCATCTCCAGGCACCGCTACCAAAAGGTCAGGAGAAGCACCACATGCACAACCACCATCGTGCTCATCCTGCAACTGCACCCATGACCCTCTGCCTCCAGTGTCACAAGCCCCCCACAGGGCTCCAGTGCAGAGAAGCAGTTCCTCACCTCCACACCCTGCGCCGCACGGCAACCAGTGAGCAAGGAAAACTGCAGGACATTGCAGCTTCTTCTGCGTCGCCACGTGGCGTTTCAGCCACAGACCTGAACCTTAGTACAGTACTTGACTAATGTGAGGCTTTTCCTTTCTGTTGTTGCCTTGAAGCAGCCCATAAAGCGAGCATGCAGGGGGGCTGAGGCTGCTTGGTGATCTATTCTTTCTGTAAAATAACCTAGGAGAAACAAAGCGAATGGAATCAAACACAATTCATAAGTCTAAATAAATGTTTTGCCTATGTTTAGCCAGACATGAAAGCAAGTAGGTCCAGAGGTTGAAATACCCAGAAAGCAATGGAGCACAGCCTAGTCCTACATAAACAACATTGAATTTGGAGCTGCCACCATGCAGAATTTTACCCCAGTGCAATGCAGCACTGCTCTGCTGCTGTCCATACATCTGGGGAGACACAGATTGACTGGTTGTGTATTTAAAAGGAAGTATTTGTATTTAGCTTTTCATTTTTAAAACACCCAAAGCAAACCTAGGGAGCATCTTCAAAAATATTTTATGATGACAAATCATTCAATTAAATACCTGCCAATGCACACTTTGCTTATAATCTATCACAGAAAGGAATCTGCAGAACGGAATGAGAATAGAAGCAAGTTCATTTCTAGTCTGTTCAGGTTTTCTGAGCTCGCTCATCAGTGAGGTTTTCAACCATTAACCATTTTCCTGTACAGCAGTAAACAGTATGACTCACCTCTTTATCTTCTCCTCTTCCTCCCAGAGGGGGGAAACTGCGTGGAACCCATTGTTTTGGTCATTTCATATCCATTTGCTTTGCTGCTGGATTTTTATGCTGGAGAAAGCAAAGACATGCATCTCCCAGGTGTTGGATCTAACCTCTGGAAGTGCCAGCTGCAGCCTGGGACTGGCCTTGAGGAGAGCCTCGTTGCACACAGAGGAGCTTTACTTGGGGCTGCTGTTGAGCCAGAGGCACGCGCGCTGTCGAAGCTATCGTCCCATCATCTTCTAGCTCTCGGAACCAGGCCACAGAGCAGCTACAAAGGCATTCATCTGAGTATAGAAATCAGAGCCAAACCCAGTGTGAAACGGGAGGAGACATTTGCTGTGATCCTATGCTGGGCTGCTGTGTTCTAGGAAAGGCTGAGCTTCCTAAGGGGAGTGTGAATGCCCTATCAGTGCAGTGCAACAACCTCAGGCACGGCGCAGTGAGACGGCCCATCTGGGGCACAAGGTGTTAATTGTACATTGTAGTAGAGCTGCACATCCCTAATAAAGCACGTTCTGATGCTACTGGCTTGGTTAAGCAATCCTAAGTGGGTGCCCGTAAACAGTAGGAGTTGTACCATGTTTGTGACTTCATCAAAATCTCTTCTGATCATCAAGAAACCCGTGACCAGATTCAGCTTGAGCCCACTGTTCTTCACCTAACAGGTTCTCTCACCCCATGCTATTTATAGTTCAGCGTTGATGTAGTCACACCTCACCAGAGCTCTGCATGAGCTGCTATTCTTTCAGCCCATATCCTCCCCTCAGTTTAATGACAGCCCACACGTCCCTGGATCCCATCTACCAGATCTAATGATAAAGGTGATGCTCAGTTTGCTGCTTTGCCCTTCCTGACCACTACAGCTTTGTGATAGCACAGTGATACCACGTGAGGCATCGGGGCAGCTACTGCAGACATCCAGGAAACTGCCTATCAGCTTCTGTACCTCCACAGCTACTGGGGGCAGGAGCACCCGTATTGTCCTACTAAAAAAAAACACACAGAAAAATCAGCTACTGGGTGCAGGGAACCCTTATTGGTGCTACTAAAGCAAATACATAGAAAAGGCAACAGTATGTAAGCTTTACCATAAAGGTCCTGCCAAGTGCAGCAAATGATTTCCTGTTACATGAGTGAGGAGTTTGCCTTTGGTTACCTTCTCTGGCTGTGCTGAGGACTGGAGCTGATATGAGCTGTTGGTTAAAGCCAGTGGTACAGAGCGGGTTTCTCAAGTGTTTGTCACACAGTTCAGGGTTTGAAAAGCAGGAGGAAGTCCTCCTTCTGCAAATGATGTGTTGACTACATCCATCTGAAGTAGTACTCCATGTTTCCTGAATCTTCAGCCATGCTGAAAATCCTGGCTTTGTGGTTCCATCAGGGTACCTGCTTCTGGGAGGTGAATATGCCGAAGCTGTCTGAGCATTTTCACGAGTTGTGTCTTCCCTAATTCACTGCACTCTGACTCCTGACTGATGAGACAATTTATCATCCTGGAGAGCTGCTTCAGAGACTGCAGGAGCTTCAGGAGAAGCAACAGAAAAAGAATCCTGGTGCAGACCTTCCAGCCCAGTCAGACACTGAGTGTTTGATCTCTAGCCACGGGAGAGAATTAAAATGATGGACATTGATGAACAAGTCAAAATGTAACACACTGAAAAACATATACAGGGACAACAACCCAGACCTTCCATCCATCCCTCAGCAAGATGTTATCTTCCTTAGTGAGTTCAGAGTACTGCAGCCTGTAAATCTGCACTCGTGCAGCAGGAAGGTGAGTATCTCCCTCTGAACTGGGAGCTGAAAAGTCAGAGTGAAAGCACACTGCTGGCCTGTGCCCAATTACAAAGTCTTCGACCAAAGCTGGAGATCAGGTCCACGATACGACCTTGTGTTTGACCAAAGATGACTATGAAAATCTCAGGAGTTTCATCACCACAAAGAATCAGGGAAGTTGACTGCATATTGCACAGCACGTCCTTTGTGCAATGCATCCGAGATCTGGCGAAACTCGGTTGTGGGTGAAGTTTTAAAGAGCGTTTCAGTGGCCTTGAGATGAATCTACAGTTGGAAGGATTGTTCACTTTCTGCACAGTACAATTTATGCTAATTTTCACAGCATTGCTTGCTTAAAAGATGCTAAGACTGCCAAAATATTTGAAAAGGACACAACTGGAAGAAGAGGCGTTATATGCATGAAATAGAACAAGAATCTTTTATTCTATACAAAGAATGACTGAATTTTTACACTTAAGTTTTGATGTGCAGTATGTAAATAGCATAACTTTATACAGAATTTTATCTGAATTGAGAAATCTATCTTGAACTGAATTTATCTGAGAAAGTCACTTTAAAAAAAGGCATTCTTCATCTACAATCTTAAACTTGGGAAGACTTTTATAAAGGGTATCTATTTTTAAGACAATGCAAGTTGAGGAACAGGTGGTTCTATCTCCTTGCATATTAATTTGCAATTATAAAACAATGTCATTTCCTTAGAGGAGGTAAAAGCAGAGCTATAAACTGTCAAATTTTCCATTCTGCTGGGAACAATCACTTTAGAAAGAATATTCACTGTGAGGTACATAGACACGAATCTTCCTGACAAATGTCTCCATTGGAGAAAAAGGGCTGTCAGAAGACCTCCCATCTCCACATATCAGAATGGGTCATGGGGAAGAAGCTCTTTCAAAAGGGAGGTAGAAGTGTGCCCCAAAAACCACAGGTGTAAAAGCATGGGGCCAGCCTGGAGAATGGTAACAAGTCGAATGCACATTATGGCTGACTTAAGCAGTTTTACAGAAAAGCAGCAATTCTACAGCAGACAGCACTGAAAAGAGCCTGTTCTGCTCTGTTCTCAGAGCCCCTGACATGGAAATTCCCCCAAAAAGATCAATAAAGAGCAAAAAAGATAAAGGGCTCTCCTTTGAGAAATGCTGAGCCCTGTACCAAGCCAGCCTGTTCCAACCCCAGCTCCTTAACACAGGAAATGTGGCCAGACCATCTCCTTGAACACGGACTTCTCAGGTTAGGCAAAGTGTTTTAAGCAGGGTCTGACTGCCACAGTAACTGCATTGCTGTGCAGCCAGAGCAATATTGCTGGTTCTCCAGTGACATTCAAGGATTTGTGAGTTAAAATATCACAGAAGCTTCAAATCATGTTCACTCTGATGAAAAAATTGTTTCCTAAGACACTCCCATTCTTAAACCTGTCAAAGAGGTGATGCAGTTTTCTACTGTCATCACCCTGCCCCACCAAATCCTTGGTAAGCCATTCAGCTGCCACAAGTAGCAGAACTGACATGAAAACCAAACTAATGACAAAGTCAAGACAGTTGTGACCAGCTTATACAAGCAAAAATGTGAGTAGTAAAAGCTGGTAAAGAGAAGCTTTCCATGCACAACTGGAAAGGCCCAGGATTCAGAGCCCCTCTCTGCTGTGCTTCCTGTGCACAGAGATCTTCTCACACCATTTCAGCTAAGCAGGTACTGAGAAAAAGTGATGCTTCCTTCTCAGCTGCTGGCAGGATGAATTCCAACATATGTTTATAGCTAACTGAGATTAAACCATGAATCCTTAAAGTTTTGTTTGTTTTTTCTGCTGTTCTCTTTTATGCTGTAGCTTGCTTAGTAAATGTAGCAAATGCAAGAAAAAAAGGCACACACAATTGAAAAATGAAATATACAGATGTAAGTATTCAAAAAGCCACTGTTGGAAAAAACAGTAAAAATACAGGGCTATGGTTGGTTTGAGAGGTTTTTTGCCTTGTTATTACACTAGATTAATGTTTTATGCATCACCTTTAAAATTTCAAATGATTTGGTTTCTCACTGACTTGAAAGAGAAGGAAAAATAATTCTGAAGTGTCAGTAATGTTCTGCACCAAAGTTTGCAACAAACAGGACATCAAAGAAGAAAAAGTTACGACACTGCTGAGGCTCCAGAGTGCATTCCATTTTCTGGGGCGGATTTGGCTTGGTGCAGGGCAGCTTGAATTCTGAAATGTGTTCTTGTTTCCATGGAGTAATTCTTGTAGTTTTGTCTAAAACAAAAGCAGATCCACTCTGATTAATATATATATTAAAAACATTTTCACATTATCTTTATATTATTGTTCTGAGCAAAACAACTGTAGACAGCAAAAAAGCCTTTCTTCACAAGCTCCTTTGTTGCCTACTGTAAAATACAAGGCATGTGTTCCTAGCCAAACAATGCAGCTCTTTGTTCTTTATTTGTAGTTCAACTGTCTGGCAATTAGCAGAAAAATATAGCTTAATAAGTAATTGAATCTGTTTCACTCAATCAAAATATTGAGCTCACATTAAATATCTGTAACATCCACTTAGCTGACATTCAGAAGTTAGATTTCCCTTAAAGTATAACTGACAAATTTGAACACAAATGTTTTCAGCTGGTTTTTTTTTCCCTCCTCTCATTTTAATAAGATGGACTCATCCCAATTCATCAGACACATTACAAGGAAGTAGAGAAAAAGACAAAAAAAAAGGAGAGAAGCTGTTCTGAACCAGAAGAGGGAAACAGCTCGTCTGCATCCTGCAGCTGCCAACAACGTGGACTCTGTATAGGAATTAAGACCAGACAATTTGCTGCCCTGGAAGCTTGGAAAGGGAAAGTGGGCACACACGAGACTTGGGATCAGCTTCTGAGGAGCAGTTCACTAGCTCAGGGAAAAGACTGGCAGGACTTCCCCCACAAACATCCAGTGTCTGACTCAGCAGCGTCATCTGCCTCGTCTCGAGTAGCTATGTTGTCGTACTCTGAAGAGTTACAGAAACATTGCCAGAAATTCTATTTTCATGGAAAAGCTCACATAAAAAAAGAAATTTTGCCCCTAGGACCAGACAGAAAGTGTAGCTCTCACCTAACAGCAATTAGCATGTTAGCTTCCTGTAAGATGGATACAGAATCCAGATAAAAGAGGATCAGACAGATGCTAATTTTCTTTTAGAAGATTATTTGGTATCTTTACCAAAAAAGGACATTAAATATCAAACTGTGTACCTTAAAAACACTTCTGGTCAAAATGTATAATTCAAATCAAGCATGGAAGCATGGTATCTGTCACCATGGCAGTGGCAGTCTTGTGATAAAAACAAGGAATTCCACACCCGTCCCACACCAGCTTAGAATTTTATGTCTGCAACGCCCAGGAAGCTGAATGAGAAAAGGAGGTGACTGGGCTGTGCTGCTCTGAATTTGGAGGTTTTTCTTTAATTTAAGTAGATTTTGACATGCACATACTGTATTTCTCACCAGTAGGCTCATATTCTTGCTTGTAGCTTACAGTAACATGAACAGAAATATTTCCAAGCGTGGCCAAGCCAAAACTGTTTATCGTCTCATTCCACTCTCTCCCAGTCGGAGCATTCAAGCCAGCAGTATGTGGATTTAGGTCAAGCAAATCAAGCGTCATGCACAAGCCTGCACTCCTGCCAACTGCCAAACTAATTCTGCAGTGCTGAAACCCACCGCGGACACCGCGTCCTCCCTCTAGTGACTGCAGAGACGATCAGCAGCTTTGGCTGAAAGCTTGTCGACCCTGAGCATTTTAAGGCGGGGTAACAGCTACAGGTCGAAATGTAAGGACTGCACTTTGCTAATGAGTGACTGACACAAGCTGGGGGATTGTGGTTTGTGTGGGGTTTTTATTGTTGTGGGGAGGGGTGGTGGCTTTTTTGTTGGGTTTTGGGGTGGGTGGTTTTTTTTTTTTGGTTTTTTTTTTTTTGTTTTCTCTAGTTTCCATGAGTTCTTTGAGCATAGCAAGTCTGAGTAGTAGCTTTCCCTACACTGGGTAACTACAAATTTTAAAGAGCTGCTGTCTGCTGGTGTTCTTTAAAGCAAACACCTTCCCTTGAGGGAGCACAGAGCCATCAGGGAAAAGGTGCAATGGCTGAGCAGCAAGCAATAGGAGTACCAGATGGGGTGGGAAGCTCTGAATCATTAATTTCTAGATCTCTTAAGAGAGATCTGAACAAAGGAAATGAGGACGGGAGCAGAGCGTGCTTTGAGGATCACAAAACCAACTGAAACACTTTCCACTGCGCTTTGCTAATGAAATTTTTGCTCTTAATGTCTTCCATGAGTCTACAGAGAAGCAGGCTCACAAGAACAGGAGATGAAGAATTGCAGTATTTTAATATTTGTGTTGACAGGCTTTTGGCATTGTTTTCAGTACGCTGATTCACCACTCCGTCTTGCAGAGTGAACTGACTTGGACGAAACCTCCACACAAAAGCTCTATCTGACCTCTTTGAGACTTGGACAGACATCAGTTTTGTAGCTGCTAACACCTGCAGCAGTGACTGTTGTGACCCTCTGCACTTGGAAAGATGCAGACATCTGGACTTGTTCAGGACCCAGGCAGAGAAAGAGGTGAACTACCCTGCTGCAGGATGCTTGAAGAGGGCGAGGGCTGTTTGGGTTGGATTTCTCCTCCTCCCACCCCACCCCAAGAAACTTTGGCTCAGGAAAGAAGTAAAGGCTTGGACAGAGGCAAAAAACATATTCTGTTAATTTTATAATAACACACATGACCCAGTCCAACTACTCCTGATACAAATACTTTGATAGAAAAATCAATCACACAAAGTAGTAAAAGCAGGTGTTTCAGCTGCCTTTCCAAAGATGGCAGATGAACCTGAAGCATTATCTTTAACATATCTCATCAAGGAAAGGAAACAGGACTGCTAGCCATCAGTTTGAGTAATGCTGTTGTATTAAATTAAATCAAAGTTCTGTGTTATTACTACATCTTTTATGAATAAGTAAATAGACTACAAAAGATGATTACATTTTGTTACACATGGATTATTTCAGATGGAAGCCTTTGACATTCATATAACATCCTTAAAAACTAGTTTTTTCTCTTATCAGAATGAATGGGTAAGTCACAGACTGATTGATCAGGTAAAGTCTACCATTAGAAAGGTCCAAACCAAAATGAGTGTGTCTGTGCTTCTACTGAAAGAAACAGTGAGTTTCCATGATACTAATGACACTTTTCTGCTACCTAGTAAATACCATAATGACCCATCAGATATCACCACAGGCTTTTCACTTGCTTACTTTGCTCTTTCCAGTAGTTTTATTGCTTCTTCTCTTCTATCCTGCTCCAGATACAGTATTGCCAGCTCCAGTAAGGCATTTGGAATTAGATAATGGTCGTATTTGATTTTCTTCTCACTGCATTGGAAAAAAAAATAGCCTCAAGATCTTGAAATGATATATTGTTTCCTTCACTTAACAGTTTCAGACACAAATAGGAGATTAGCTAAAATCAGAAGGAGCAATCAATCTATTACACCATTTGTCATGTTCTCTAGCCAAAGCTACCTTTCCAGGTTATTAAATGTGCATTTTGCACAACCATCCAACACTGTATGTTATTTCTCAGGATTACACTATTTCCTTTATTATCAGGAAAATATTAGAAAAGATGACAAAACTACGAGCTCTATACAAGCCAACTGACAAAAAGAGATGCCCTTCCCTGCATGATGTATGGAAGCTCCAAGTATAATTGTGCTGCCATCTGTCTCTGCAGACAGCATTTGGCTTTTTGGGTACAGCTTCTTCATCACTTGTAAGAGGAATGGGGAAAAAGAGAGAAGTGGTATCGCAAAAAATTCACACCCCAAAGGAGTACAAAATATCTCAGTAAAAAGTAAAAGTTTGCAATTCTTCTTCCATACATGTTTGATGATACTGGCAATTAAAACTGTAATTCCTTGATATCAAAACAACTGAAATAAATACTAAATATACTGCAGTCTTATCCCTTCTATTCATATCACAGTTGCATCCATCTCCTCTTACTTGAAATTAATAATTTAAAATTAATATTAAATAAATAAATCAAATATTGAATAAATAAATTACATTAATAATTAAATAATTAAATAGGTTGAAATTAATAGTTACTGAGAAATCCAAAAGCTCTCCTATATACCAGCTATGAAAACTTACTTTAAATAGATGTAATTAAAGTGGTCTTCTGCTTCTGAGGTCTTGCCCAAATGCTTGAAGCATAAACCCTTTAACAGTTTTATCACGCACCGGTCATCTGCAAGTAATTCTGTAGCTGCAAGATGAAGTAAACAGCACGTTACAGACAACTCTAGAGCAGCAGAGGCTCTTACACAGGTAGGTGTGAGCACAATCCATTTACTGAAACACATGACTGAAGGGACCATCTGGTCAATATAGTTCACTGGATGCAAAGACAGACTTGCATCGATCTTTACATAAATTGATCAAAATTTGTCTAAGAATTGGGCTGTTCTTTCCCTCCTTACTCCCACTGAAAGGCTATTCCACAATCTTACACCTAAAAACTAATTTAAAGTGTTCACTTTGGAAATACTGAGGCCCAATTTATAGTGTTTGAACCATATGCCTTTATTGCCCTTTAGTATATATAGCTCTTCTCTGACTTCTAGTCACACAGTGTATTAGTAGACAAGTTTTTTTATGAATTCTGCACCTTTGGCTAAACTAAAGCATGCCAAACTTTGCTACTTGCACCTCACATCCACTCATCTTCTTACCATACCTTCCCTTCACCTCTTTTGAGTTTATACTTATAACTAGGAGTGCTCAGAGTCCTACCAGTGCTTAGTTCAAAGTCATTACCAGCAACACCCTTTCTCCATCAGAAAATTTTTGCGTGATACATTTAAAGGAAAACATCTGGCTTTTTCATAGTGATTCCATATAGGCAGCTTAGTCTTAAACTTTACAAGCAAAACCTTCAGCTTGTGTGCTTATTTCCAACTGGTGAAATGCCAGCTAAAAATAATTTCTGCAAAATGTGTGAAACTGCAAGTTGTGCTATTAAATGTCACCTTGTTTTCGCTATTCCAAACCTCACCTGGTTCCTCCTCTGTCACTTGAGCTGATTAAACGCTGACACATACTGCATGAAATAGCTGGGACTAGTGGACTACCCTTTGGACTATGCAGTTGGAGGCCTGGACACTACCAGGGAGTCTCTTGCATTGCCAAGTACCAGAGAGGCCCCTACGACCTTATGTCACCAAAGCAGATCCCAAAGATGCCCAGAGACTCTGCATCAAATTAACAGGAAGTTAGTTAAACTGTTGGAAGGAACAGAGAAGAGGGCAAAACCTGACACATTAAGTGTGTGCACAGTGAGATGCCTCAGAGCCACACAAGAGATGTTTCATGACATTAAATAAAGATCAGTTGTCTCTTCTGGACAGCTGTCCCAAAAACATGTTCTTCACATGAATGTATTTCCTTGTATCCTACAGACTGCCCTGGACTGGGAAAGCAAACACAATTATGCATATCAGATTTGCATTTCTATATGTTGTTCCACCAACAGTCTTCCTTCTACATCTTCTATGGCTTAATGCTGCTAGAAGCACATCCTGGGATTCATAATTGTATACTGTTAGACCCCTGCATTATGAGTCTAACAGTAATGCAGAGAAAGTCTTGAAAAGACAATCATTTAGCCCCAAATGCTGTCAGGATAGCTCAAGGAAAGCATGATGCCTGGAAACAGCAAGTCACTATTTGGAACAGGTAAGACTTTAAATTGTTGGCATGTTTAAAATACACCCCACTTTTCGATTACATGTCCTTGTAGTGTTTTATAAGCATGAATCAGCTTCTGCAAATCCCTGCAGAAAGCCAGCCTTATCCACAATTTATGAACTAGGAAAAATAACAAGAAAAAAAACCACCCCCAAAAAACCCCGAAACAAAAATCCCCCTGAGAACAGAGAAATAGTTAACTTGTTCAAAGTAATCTAGCAAAGTAGGCAACAAAGGAAGTGAAAGGGTCAAAAGCCTTCTTCCAAGATGTCACCTTCACTGAAAATATTTTTCATGACTAATTAAAAAGGAGATAGCTTTAGCCTGTCTTTCAGGCAACCCTTTCAAATCTTGCATAACACAATGTGCACAGGAAAACCAAGGTCCTAGAAAAGACTGCAATGCAGTGATTTAGTCCATATTCCTTCCTCAACAGGGCTTGATCCTTTTGTGGGAAAGTAGCATATAATACAGCATTTAGTAACGGTAAACTTTGTGAGCAAAGCTGTGCAGACTGATTGCAGTCCCATGGGAGTTGGGAAAGATTGCAAGAAATAAACATGAATTGAACTTTCTCATGGATGGCTAATTAACAGACAGAAGATGTGGCAGCAGAGTCTGTTCCAGTTCAATACTGTCCCCTCTCTTATGGTCGTCCCTACTGCCAAGGAAGCTCATCCCTAGTGTCCCAGCTTCCTATAGCATACTGCTGACACACAAACACCACTCAGCCCAAGGTCACATCGTAATTAACAGCACATTCAAAACAGAAGGCTGAGACCAAGAAGTATCTGAGGATAATAAAGCTTCATGATCCAAGTAATCAAGTCCATAAATATGCTGATTGTGATCTAGCAAACTAAACAGTTCTGTAATACACGTCATAAACTATTCCTAACGCACGTGCATGCATAGAGAAACCACTTGTGACTATTGTAAGTTACTGTTAAATCAGAAAGGAAAATTATTCCTATCTGCATAAGCAGTTCATGGTTTCATTGTCTATGTTCCTTCTGTGATCAGATTAACTTCACTAATGAGTTTCTCTCTTTATTCACAGATAACATCTTTAGCTATCGCACTGTAAAATACCTGCTGAAATCTTATCACTGATTACCTGGACTTCTTGCCAATGCTTCTTCTGCTTCAATTAAAGTCTCTAACATGCCTTCTGTTAAGTTGGGACATTTTCCAATTACAGCATAGCCATTCCAGATATACATCATTTCCTAGGGTCAGAGAGAAATGACAGCATCATTAATTACAGTTCTGGATAAATGCAGTTATCAAATACTGTATTTTATAAATGCAATCATGGAATTAGTATTCTATATGATGAAAAAGTTACAGATTCCTTAAGTAAAAAGTCAGTTTGTCAAAACATATTTTCACTGCAAATGAAAACTTGTTACATTATTTATCAGAAAAAAAATTACCTGTGGAAGACAACTAAAGAGCCACTTACTACAAACAATGCAAGGAGGATTGTTTGTACACAACACAAACACAATCTCACTTACAGGTAAAGGCAAATACCAATTAACCAGACAGATTTAAAACATTCATGGCATATGGTTCCTGTCCCTTGATTAAGGTCTCCTCTTGCCTTTCAGTTCTATCCCAGCCAGGGCAATAATAATTACTGTAAACAACAGCAATGTATTGCTTCTGCAGAAAAATATGAGATCTCAAGACAACAAAACAAACCAAAATCCAAACCCCCAAATCTTTAAGCCAAGCTTCAAACAAGCCAACAGAATTTTAGAGCTGAGCTGTAAACTTCTTCAATTCCTCAGGTTTGTTTTGTCTTCACACAGAAAGTAACTTTTTTTTTAAATTCAACTTTTCTTAGAGTAGTTTTTATTAAAAACTATTGATTCTCTCAGAGTATATCTCCAGACAAAATTGTGATTGCTAGTGACAGTGGGCACAATTAAAGATGGAAATATTATATAATAACCTACCACTGCTCCTTATGACAATTTATTTAATCTATTTATTTTTAAGACCTATTCTGCATTTGCTAATGTAAAGCTTTTCCATAAAATTTCTGTACAGAATAACTGAGTTGTGGAACTAGAGTACAAGAACCTAGACCAGATGAAGCAGTGTGTTAAGCTCAGTCACTACTACTTTCACCACCTGAAAATCTGCTCTGAACTTACTGTATCTAGTGCAGATTTGTTAACACGGTCTTACACAGAATTATTCAAACTACTTTTATTCTAGACTAAATCTTAGAGTGAAGATTCACTCAAAGATTCCCACCTCTCTCACCTTCACAGTGGAAGGAAAAATCCTAGAGATGAGATTCTGCACCCAAGTGCTTTTAACTGATCAGCTGCGGCATCTGCTGCCTCAGAAATGCAACTGCAGCAGAAACAAAGGGCACAGAAACAAAAGACGCAGCGTCCGGCCACTCCAAGGAGAGACAAGCCAGCCCTTAGTACAGAAACTTGTTCTGCATCAACCCCATTAGAAAAGCCCGGCCAAACCCCAGGTGGGCACTTTTCTTACTCTCCACAGTCTCTGAAACCTGAAAGGCAAATCTAAGTAACCTAATTATTTCTCTCATTTCAGCCTTGTGCCTTAGTGGAGAGTGGTCCCTGGTGAATACTCTTGCTATGTTGAAACTAGTGTATTTTCTCAAGAAGCAGAGACACCAGTGCATAGACCTTTCACAGCCCAGCTGGTGGGCTGTGAAAGGACTATGCACTGGTGTCTCCTCGGTCAGGCATTTTCTTAAAGAGTATTTACTAACAATCCATCTGTTTCTCAAACACAACAGCTCAAAGCACTGCAAATGTTAACAGCACTGCACTTGGCAAATCTGTGGAGTCAAAATCCTTTTATGTTCTTTTACGTGTTCTCTGCAGGCAGATTTCTGTACGTGCACCGTGAGTGAGGCAATGGGTGCCTTATGTAGCTGTTCTCATCTGGCCACAGGGAACTAGCCAGCAAGCATTACATGCAATAAAACACCCCCCAAAACCAAACCAACCAAACAAGAATCAACAATATATGGCTGTTTCACCCCAGTACCCATGAGATGCTCTGGGGAGGACTGGACTGCAAACACTTAGGGGCACATTAAGAAGATGCTTACATGCAGTCCTCAATTCTTCCACAATTTCTTTGATCTTTTTCTTTGTTTTCCCCTTAACTTGATCCTTTATTAGTCTCAGTAATGACACATGACAGAGGAGACCTAGGGCAAAGTCCCTCAAAAGGGAATCAAAAGAAAGCTGTTTGGAGCATGCTAGTCTATAGTTGGAATAATGAGTTACACATGCAACACATTTACGTGTCACAAACAGCTGGCTTGGTTCCCTGTGGCTGGTGCATGCCCCAGTTTTACAGCATTCCTCACATTCATTTGGCTTTGCTTTGGGAACATTCCAGTCTCCTGCAGAGGTTTTACCTTAGAAACATGGAAAGATACTATTCTAATTATCTTAGTTCTATATCCATAAGTTTAAAAAAAAAAGTTAATAAGGAGGGGAGGGATATTTTTAACTTACCAAAGGTGGAACAGGCAAAGGAACAGGGTTTGAAGAAAGGTATCGTCGAGCTTTCCGAATTGCAAACTTCTCTGTAGGTAGTGATTTCCCTGCAATTTTCAGTTTCAAACTAGGCACAATCCTGAAAGTTTAAAGGAAAATGTAAGGAATTCTTCCTCTGTGAACCTCTGGGACAAAACCATTCATACTTATGGAAAAAAAAAAAAAAGGTCCAACCAAAGAGAACTTAAAAAAGCTGTTACACACTGAGCTATTACTGCCTCTAGGGAAGCTGAGCGATACATATTCACAAAAGCTGTCTTTATGCAGGGCATGTCTATCACTAGGCTTCCTCTCTAATCAAGCAGGAGGAAGAGGGACTCTTTCCCCACCCAAAGAATAAATTAGATGATGCACATAACTTATGCAGGGCCCATCTCTCTTCATAGACTGAAGTGAGCTAGCTGTTGTCAGTGTTCCTCCCATTCTCCTACAGACCAAAGCTACTCCATAATGGATCCCAAATGCAGTGAAATATGTTTGTAATGACTATATAAGATGTGGAAAACCTGAAAAGTATCAATATATTCTAAGCACATAAAAAAGTGATATTTATATTTTACAGAAAAATTGTAAACCCCAAAGTAACCAGTTTTCTTTGCCCTAGCAAGATTTATCTTGAGGTTAAGCTTCACAATAAGATTAACTCATCGTGTTAGCAATGCATATATTCACTTGCATATTTAACTACTGTATACTCCTTTCAGGCTCAAAATCCAACAATCAAGTTGTAGTGATGTCTCCACTTTGGAGACACACAGCTTGTAGCATAACCCACTGAAGGCTTTCACATCTTAAATGCCATTTTGATTAACAGAAAGAACTGAAAAAGATGTGACTACTACATGCAACAGCAGCAGCCACTAATGGCTGATATATCCTGTCCCTGAACTATTTCCAGGCCAGCAGAAATCTGCTGACTGAACTCAGGGTCTGCTTTAGTCTAAGGGAATGTTTCATTCTGCAATTTCTTACCAACCAAATGCTACTAGCACAATGAATAATTTTGTCTCTCTTCCTCCAACCTTGTCATATGAAAAGATAGGAAATTGTAATGGAGTTAGCAAATTTTACCTAAACAATTCAACTTCACTGTCTCCAAAAGGACTGCAGTCATCTGGTCCAAACATACTGAGATAAGCAGCTTTCATGTAAATGTAAGTAGCCTGCAAACGCAATCAAGAATATCTATACAGAAAAATGAATTCACAGCATCACCATTATTGGCCTAAAGCACAAAACAGCAATGAAGATGAAGAAGTTGCTGCTTTTCCTCACAAACAGACATAATCTTACAGGATTTTAAGCAAGAGGTAAGTATTTTAGAAAGTGTAGTATAGATTTTTTTTACCACTCATGCCTGTTTACTTTGTATCGGCTTATAGTTTACATCCCAACTCCACAAAGAAATGGGATGTTTGTGTGAAATTTTATTACTCTCAGGAATATATGTTAGAAAACTCATGAAAAGGTCACACTCAGAGAAGAAACATACTATATCACAACATGGCAGCATATATCCAACATTAGGTTCTAGAAAGCAGGTTCTGAAGGGTTTCATGATTTCAGATTATGACTAGTATGGATTTTGGAGGGTTTCCTGAACAATCATACATTCAGCAACTAAGGAAACCAAAGCAGGTCTTGCAACAGTAGGAAACAATGGTGAGTTCTTGAGTATTGCCTTAAATAGTCTACAGTAATAGTAGTTTCAGTTTTCTGGACTATTTTAAGTTGTGATTATTTACACAGGAATCTAACAGTGCATATGCATGTCCATCTTTCATTTAGCTCATGTAGTTACTAGTTTGATACTATCATGTTGCACAGTAGAGTACATGTTAATAGGAAGCATGTTCTCTGCTTCTCTAAGGTCCCAGCAATCTAATATAAAACTATTCACAGTTTGAAAGGAAAGACATTAATATTAATCCTGGAGCATTTCAAGATATTAAATCTTAGAGCCAGGCAGTCTGGTCCTGGCTGTGGGAGCTATTCAGACTAATGCACCTGGCTGGCTGTGTTGCTGGAGTGCCCAGGGGCATAGGGGGGTCCCTACTGCAGTTTTGTCCTGAGTGGGAGCACTGAGAGAGCTTCTCTCACCTGGCTGCTTGGATCTTATGTCATGTTTGGTGTAGAAGGAAAAAACCCAACCAGATACCGTGCCCACACATAGTCTAGTCACATTAAGAAACAACAAACCTCTCACAACCACACCCCCACCCCAGCCAAATTTAATCTCTTCTGACAGACTTCCCTGGGACTCAGGGGAAGCCTAAGGGAGGAAAGCTACCAGGGCCCTGGATGGAAGAGATTCTCCCTTTCAGATGTACAGGGTAAGGCGCCTCTTCTAATTATGTTTATTATCCTGGAGGCCCCATCATGGCTAGCCTCAGTCATCACCAAAGGAGCTTATATCCATAATGTAATGAAAGAAATGGCAACTTGCCCCATTAATTGCAATGATGACATAACCAGTCAATACACAGCAGAACATCTTTTAACAAGCTGTTCTTCATCTACAAGTCAGGCCCAGAAGATTTCTGTTTGCCCACAATCTGTTCAGATTTGAATGTTTGCAATTCCCATTGTTCTAGAAGAGCCATGGCAGATCAGGTTTTGGTCAACAATCTTCAAACTTCAAAGCTACGAAAGCTTCAAAGCTACAGTCAACTCAACCTGGCTGAATTTTAACAGATACTATAGGGCCTTCCATCCTCCTGTTCTGATTACTTTACCTTTGACCAAGTGTTTTCCTTGCTTAGCAGGTCTGCATAGAAGAAAGCCATCTTCCACTGGCGCTTGTAGGTGAAGCACCACATAAGCTCCCAGTAACACATGTGATGAAACTGCTTCCAGTATTGCTGAGCCTCACAGCATTCTTCATACCTGTTAACTGCCTGAACACAGATTTCCAAAGACTCTCTTAATCACGTGTAAATAAATGCATAAACACCACTGCTGTAATAGACACAGGGGCTCCGCAGTCTGTCAGCACGGCTCTCGCAACTTCCAAATTATTAACAGCACAGTACTCTCCAAAATCCCAACTGTTGGCTTTACACTAGAGATCCTTGGCTTCACAATCATCCTGGTGTTAGCAAGTTTACCCCTGCCTCAGAGCTCCCCATTCTTGGAAGTTCTATTAAGTCCTAAGCATAGGTAAAATGAATGTTTCTGTCCAGAGAAATTAGGAAACTGAAGTCAAAGAACAGATGCTCAGCTGACATTTATTGGTGCAGCTCCAAGGATTTCAAGGTGGCTACCACACTACACTGCAAACCAGCTGATACTCTGTCTCAGAGTATTCTGGACACACATTCCTCACCTCCCTAACTTTTTCAGGTCTTTTTGTCTCAGACTGAAGGCAAAGCTTGCTTCAGGATAGGAAAGACAATGAGAAAGCTGTGTCACTATCTGGCGGATTATATCATCACCAGGAATGAGAAGGGTAGCAAAACAATCTGATCAAATGAGCTACTCAAAAAAGTCTTCAAAATTCTTATTTGTAATTCATAAACTATAAATTAAATATAGGCCAAAGCCACAGGAAGCATTAGCTAAAAAAGAAACTATTCCTGTAAGAGTTTTTCTCAAGTTTTAAATTACTTTCCCAAGAGCAAAAAAAAAATACTTACCGCATCAATATTACCCTTCAATGTTTCTATCCTGCCTGCAAAAAACAGGAATATGGCTCCCTGTAATAAATAATAATAAAAACACAAATATCATGTAATTTTTCTAGCTGACCACAGAGTATAGATTTAGCAAGAAAACATTAAATGATCATACCAAACAGAATGATTATTCATTTTACCTTTGGATAGCGAGCCAAGTAAGGTTTAAGTAATCTTTCTGCCTCCTCAACATTTCCCTTTCCTGTCCCTAGAATGCATAAAAATGCAAGTGATAAAAATAGTAAGAAAAGAAAAAAACCCAAATACCACCACAAAAAAACAGGAATGCAAAGTACTGATTGGCCATCCCTTCTCTGATAAGCAAGGCTTAAATACAGGTTGGTGTCACACTAAGCCAGCGAGCAGGAAGACCTGAACATCGTTGTGCTTACTGACTTGAAAACTCACTTCTACACGTTTTGTAGAATGCTTTAGCATGATTTAACAGGGAAGTATAGCTCAATGGGAAGCTACCACCTCCCAAAAAAGTCACAGGTGGCTTAGAAATATGAACAAAGTATTCAGGAAGTCAACAATTACAGCCACTTAACCTCCACAATAATGCACCTGACTAAAGATGAAAAATTTAGTTCTCAAAATTTCCTTTGCTGTCCCCACTGACTCTGTTCCTATGTGTTGAGCAAACATTCATAGTGAAGACACTCTCTCTTCAGTCATGACCACTACTGTAAAATCATCTGCCACCAAGTTATATTTTATCTGATCAAGAACAAACAATTCACCAACGAAGAGGTGATGGAATCATTTCTCCCCCTCTGTGTCCCACAAGAACTAATCAAATCCAAGAGTTATTATAAACAATCTTACCTAACACAAAGGTCATGAAAGTATGATAGCAAAGCAACAGCATGGTACACAGCACCGACCTAAAGCTGTATGATGATGCTCCTTCTTGAAGCTGCAGCAGACCATGTTCCTGTGCAAACACAGATGAAGAGGACAAAGTATTGGAAAAGAACTAAAGCTGTGGTTGCTAGCTTTTTACCTTCTGCAGCATCACCTACAGATTGCTCACTTGCCAATTTCCCAAAACACACTGACATACATTGGTCAGATACCAATCAAAGCTACAAACACACATATGAAATTATCTATTAGGTTTTCACAGACTTAAAGCTTAGTCTGGAAACATCCAATGACAGAGCAGCAACTTAGGATTTATTACACAGTAAAGAGAATGTTAGACAACTTATGGCTATCAACCAAGTGCTGCTGAACAGCAATCCAGGAACAGAAAACACAAGAATTGTGAAATGCAACACAAGGAACATGTATTGCCATTGGGCAATCCATGTTTGCTGTTATCCCCTGCAGAAGCAAGTTAAGGATACCAAGAAAAAAAACATAAATCTGCAACTAGCAGGGCAATGGATAATAGGGCAAAAGGGTGCTTTTTTGTTAAGAACAATGTGAGTTTACAATGATGTTGGCCCACTACCATCAGTGGAAAAATATGATAAGAATAACATTTCTGTTCCCTGTGGGAAGAGCTAAAGCAATCAAGTGTAACACCGTGAGCATATTCAGTGACAGTGTGATGGATAACCAGCTTTAAGGATTCAAGCTCCTGAGGCAACAGCATTTAGCAGCCCATTCTAGGGCCAGTTCCATGATATCAACAGCCAGAATATAATTAGGTAAACATATTACACATGAGATCTGCCTAGTAGTAAGTACGCACGGTAAGACATCTGCTGTGTGCTGGGAAAATTCTGATTAAAAGTTACACTATGACCACAATGGAAAGTTACTGGAGCATGATGTATGTGACTGTAAGTACATCCTTTCACACCAGCTATGCTATAAACTGGGCCCCTGAGGGATGGCTATTGGGCTGCTGTGGAAGGTATCAGCAAGAGCACTCTCAGCATGAGAGCAACACAGATTTTCAGCTTTGGTGTGCTCCTGTCGACTGAGGGGTGTCACTGCAACTCACCTTTACCACTTCTCTGTGTAAACCCTGAAGCCTGTCATTTTCATTCTAGTTGTGTTCTATTTTTCATCATACATTTACTTTTTCACTTAACTAGTGTGGTTAATTGCTTTCACATAAATAAAGTTTCTTGGTTGTTTGGGGTTTTTTTGTTTTGTTCTTTTTTAATCTTAATTATAATAATTATTGTTATATGAAAATGTACCATTAACACACATATTTGCAGGTCAATTAGTATAACATTCAGCCTGGACAAAATAATGAAAATATTGAGTTGCATGTCATTTTTTAAGAAATTAAGAGATAGTAAATTCATTACTGAAAATCAATGACTTTATTGAAATCAAGCATTCAGCAAAATAAAAATTACTTCATTATCTGCTGAGAGCAAAAGTGTGATCGATACAGGTAAGTAACAAAATATGGCATATTCAGCTTCTTTAAACTTCTGGGGGGACCTTCTAGCAGCCTTCCAGTACCTGAAAGGTGCCTGTAAGAAACCTGGGGAAGAACTGTTGACAAGGGCATGCAGCAACAGGATTACAGGTAATGGTTTTAAACTAGAAAAGGGAAGATTTACATTGAATATAGGAAAAAAAATCTTCAATATGAAGGGGGTAGATCCCTGGCACAGGTTGCCCAGAGAGGTGGTGGAGGCCCCATCCCTGGTGATACTCAAGATCAGGCTTGATGGGGCTCTGAGCAAACTGACCTAGTAAAGATGTCCCTGCTCACTGCAGGGCAGTTGGACTAGATGAGCTTTAAAGGTCCTGCCAACCTAACACATTCCATGATTCTATGATTCTAAACTGCTGAGATGAAACCCACAAATATTTGTATTTTAAAAAGGTAGCAGCAGTGTAGCTCTGCAAGGTGCATGTAAGACAAAACATTCTGTGGAATGAATTTTGGCAGAAATAAATTCCAAAGTACTTTTTAAATTGAAATATCTTCAAGCTGGATATTTCCTTTAGCCTTTACTGACATCAGGGCTAGGCCATACAGTGTTTGGTTTCTTCCATGTAATATAAAAATACATATAAAATGGCTGCCAATCACATTTGTGAATTGTACTAAACATGAAAGAGAAACAAATCATATTAATCATCTAGAATAATTTAATCATTAGTGAAGTTGATCTCACTTCTGTATTTAATTCCCCAAAATGTATTTTAATGCAGCCAAACCCAAAGTTATCACCTGTATGGACAAGGACTGCAATCCACACCCACCCTCCATGGGACTGCATCCCAGGAAGTAGTAACTGCCAAGTAACTGGGCTAAGAATGCTGCCAGTGCTTCAGAAGAGGGCTGTACATCTGGCATACTTGAGCCTCAATTCTTAAATCGAGTAGTTACACAGGTGTGGAAGCTCACCAAGCAAGTCAGTTCACTCTGTGGTATGTCCATAACCCTATTTTGTCCAGGACAGGTATTAAAGAACGCTCTTCACTCCACCACATGAATACCACAAACTTTCTACAGTAAGTAGAAACAGTAAGTAGACAGAGTCTGGGGAAAAAAAGGAAATCTAGATGTATTATTACAACACTTGCTTGTACAAAAGACTACAACCAAGCTGCTTCTCCTCAAAAAATCTCTTGCAAAATGTTTCTGTTATGATGAGATCCCCAGTAAGTGGGACGAAGAAGGGTATTACTGGGAAAGATGGGTTAGACACCACATTCAGCCAGGCAGCCTGCCTAGGCTCCCTCTGCAGCTGGCAGAGGCACTCCCCATGGGAGAGGAAGCCTAGGTCAGACACCATGAATCACCTTTCAAGTGCCTACTCCTTCTCCACAGGGAGCCTTTGGAGATTAACTTCAAACCTCATCAGCTAAGTGAGGTGTCGTAAATTACACCCAGGTAATCCTCACTGGGGATCAAACTGAGCATCTCAGTACTAAATCACAAGCAGCTACTACTTAACCTAGGAAGTAACTCTGTAAGCAAACTACACTCACTGCTGCCAATCACTAAATCAGTATATTATATTTAATTGTTATGACACACCTTCTAACCATAAATAACCCAGAAATATCTCCCACACCTATGCCACAGGTGATATGAGCAATGCCAGAACACCAGGAATGAGCTTCCTAATGAAGTCTATTACAGGGCACATAGCTAAAATACAAAACAGATAGTCAAGCAACAAGTGCTTGCAATTTCTCCAAAATACTTAAATGACACTAACACATTTGGGCTTCGTTTTCACACAAAATGTAAGTTACTCTAAAGGGCATTATGCAAGGAGCAGTGACGCTTCTTGGAGACAAATGTGATCCAGTGTGACAACCCTCACCTTTCTGTGCAGGTTGGTCATAGCATCCCACAATCTCTTAATTCCCAAGATTGTTGCTACATTACATTACATCAGTAGATCACTGATGCAATACTTGTTCCAAGCCACCCAATGCTCTGACAGTCAGAACTCCCCGAACGAGCAATGGGCGTTCCCACAGTGAATGCAGGAGGAACAGGGGCGACGCTCAAAACTATTATCAGACAACACTGAGACTGGTTCACATTTATTTCAGCTGCCATTGACTAAAATCTACCCACTTTCCCAAACCAAAAACTCTTGAATGATACTTTTTACACTTAAATCATTCTCTTTTAATTATGGATCTAGACAATGAAAGCAAAGCAAGGTCATTGTTCACGTCCCGTGACCTGATCACATTACTGCAGGCTTAGCAAGGAGGATAGACAATACTCACAGTTTTTATGAAGAATTAATTAAATTGGTAGATGGAGCATCTGAATGTACCCCATGAAATTATTTTAGATTTAACTTTCATTTAAAATTTGCAGAAGGCACCAAAATGCAAATAAAAAAGATGCTTCGTGGGAAACTGGAATTCAATTTATTACAAACCAAGACATCAAAAATATCCTTCAGCTCAGCTGCTTTGGGAAAAAAACTTCCTCCCACGTAATAAAAAGTATCATTTGAAATAAGCTGGTTCTATCTGGAAATTTTCCTGCCTTCCCCTGAAATCATGCTGTCATCTGACCCCCTGAGAAGCTGCATTTAACACATGGTGGGCTCATATCAAATTTTTCTACACTTTAGAAGCATGGTATTTGTAATCACCTACAAAATGACAAGCATAAACATTAGCCTGAGACCTAGTAGGGGGTAAGAATTCAGTGCTTATATGGGAGACAGAGGACTTCTCTGATCTCTTACCATAAGTTAGTTATCATTAGTAGGAGGGAGGAAGGTGGGCCTGCCCAGCACAGTGTAATACATACCTCTGCCAACCAAAAATTCTTGTGAAATTGGGCAAAACTACATTGAACCTCAACACCCAAAAGCAGGGCCTATGCCATTAAACACAAGTAAACCTGTATTTTCACTCATGGTACAGGGAAAGGAGTTTTACAGTAAGAATGGTACAAATGGCACACCATGGAGTGAAAGGGAACAAACATGGCCTTAGGCTACTTTTATACTTTCTTGATCTTATCCTTCCTACTATTTTGAGACTCCAGACTGCTGTTAAGTTGATCATGTTTTTCACAGTGCCCACAAATGGCTCAGGAAGTAATCAAGCTTTGGGCACATCCTCATTTACTATCAGACATGTCATGTCTGAGAGACAAGAGATGTCCCCAGGGGCAAATCTGCGAGGTAGATTAGTGCTGTGGAAGATATCGCAATGCAATTTTATAACCAGTTTTAATAAACACACGACCCACACCAAAAGCAAGCTGTCCTCCAGTGCACTGTAGCTCTCTCAGGTAAACTGTAAACAGCTCAAGGCACCACCCATGGCTCTCTTGTCTTTTGCACAGACTGGTGCTCACTCTAAGCATTTCATGGCAAAGACTGCAAGAACAAACACTGATGTACTCAAAATTCCTTTTTTCTGGATGGGGTGCAGCACACAACACACAAGCTTGCCCTCTCCTCCCCCATCACAATTTCTTTCTCCTTCAAAACTTTTGTCTGTACTGCAGGGGACAGCTTCCTCTTTCAAGCTCTAGAAAGCCATCACTGGAAAGGATTGGGAATGCAACTGCAATTTTGCTTTTGGCTTTAGGCACCTGACTCACAAATGTTAAATGCAGAAAGATTTTTTTTTTAGGATGTTAGAGATAAATACCATCAATGAACTTTGATCAACATGTTTAAAATACTTTTTTTTTACTGTGCAGAGCAGGTTTTTGTTTAAATTAGGGTGATCTAGGTCATGCTTCAGTGAGTTATTAAAAAACTGGAACAGGAGCTGACTCATCAACACAAATATCAGCCCACTCAGAGCCATACACGAAATCCAAGGGCCAAATGAAAACAACAGAAATTCAACTGGAGAGACAATTTTCATCTGCAGTAGTAAGATGAGTGTTAAGCAAAGTATACTCTGAACTCTGCTGGTACATGAGTCGGCCTGATGTTTCTAGGTGAGTATTTTGCTTTATATGGTCTTTATTTTCATAACTAACAGGTAGGACTATTTGATTTTTGCCTCTACTACTTGTGAAACAGCTCTTGATCGGCTCCTGGAAATTTCCAAGTTGTAATCCACACTCTGCTAAAAGCTCCTGGTTTGTTTTTTTTTTTTTTTTTTTTAAAGCAAGACATTTTATTTCCAGATCTAAGATCCTTCTGGTAAACTCATAAAATGGTGATGACCCTCATCCAGCTGTCACATAAGGTCACAGCTTTGATTAAGGAAACATTTTTCTCCTTGAAACTTGTTTTGCAAATAGAAAGCTTTAGCTTTAACTTGTTTATACAGCTTTTGTTGTGTCTGCAGGACATCAAACATTTACCTTACCCAGCACTTATAAAATAAATGTGATTAGTGGTTTAAACTGAACAGACATGTTTTCTTAATCCAGGAATGCAACTTTGAATGAATGTCATCTTCTGCTAGTAGAATGAGGAACAAGATACCTAGGCCAAGATATTCCCATCACTTTAATATCCTACTTTGAAACAATAAATCCACAAAATACTAACACAGCACTTTCTGTGCATCTGCCCTGCAGAGTAACTCAGGATTGTGCAAGTTTACTGGTGCTTCATTACTAACCTCCTGTCCTTAAGCAGCAAGCAGAAATAACAGAGGCTGGTCTGGTTACTCTCAAGGGACTTTACTTTTTTAGGCAAAGAGAATTTAGGTGCTACTCTCAAGTTATGAGTTGCTATTAAAGACACAGAGAAATAAAGATCAGAAATTGATTTTTTTTT
>VXBZ01011784.1:0-10953 GCA_013399135.1 Heliornis fulica
CCCCCTCGTCCTGACAGCATGCGTGGGAGGCCCTGCCTAACATGCTTGTACAAAGATTAAAGCAGAAACTTTATCCCAGCTCCCTGTTCACACCCGGTAATGCTGCACATGAGTAAAGAGGCAGCAGGGTCAGCAGTAACTCTGAGTGCCTTATGCCACCCTGGAGAAGCAAAGCTGTGGTGTAGCTGTGCTTCCCTGGCTGCGCATCCCTGGAGCCCTGCCAGGCATCCAGAGGTGTGCCACCGAATGTCATTACACTTCGCTGTCACCACTAGAGCTCGGGCCCTCGTAACACTGTGGTAAAAGACCTCGGTTCAGGTCTTTAGCACTATTCCTTTACTGGTTGTGAGAGCCTGAGATAACACCAGAGCAGAAGGGTAATTCTGTGCTAGTCCCCTCCTCCTTGCCTTTAAATGAGATGGAGAACAAAATGGAGCTGTTGAGGTCAGATATTCTCTCCCAGCAGCCATCTTTAGCGGACAGGGGAGAAAAGTTTCGTTGTTTTTCAGAATGTTAAGAGACTATTACACTAATATGCGGACAAAAAGAAGTACAACAACATGCTGCTTGTGTTTTAAATGAAGTGTTTTGTTCACATGAGCCATCCTTTTGGATGGTTACACAAACTTGCTTGCAAGACTCACAGTGCAAATGTAAAGAAAGCAGCTGCATTTGTACAGCTTGTGAGCAATGTTGAAGCCTGGCAATCCCCATGACTCTGCTGAACACTGACCTGCCACTTCCCCTGCTGCCCCCCCATTGTTGCCACTACAAGAATTTAGTTTCATATAGATTTAAAAAAAAATCTTATTTTTATTGATTTTATTTTTTAAAACATCCAGGAGTTGACTAATAACTCTGAAATAAACACTGTGTAGTTGGCTCCAGCAGCCCCTTCTGCCCAATGCAGTGAACTTTAGTTAATCCCAGCAGTGCTGCAACCTCCGGAGGTCTGTGCTGCTGCTCGGATCCACCAGCCACATTGCTGGGTGGGAATACACAGGGTGGCCAGAGGCTGGGGGGAACGACTTCATGGAGGGATGATGACATGGCAAGGTGACCAGCTAAGGCCTGCACACCTCTCAGCTGCATCCAACAGTGTGAATGCTGCAAGCACTGCAGAGATGTAACATGCCGTTCCTCTGACTTAGCTTGCAGAAGGGTGATGAGAATGGTGGTTTATTACAATAAGTACAGAAGCTGATGGCACCTGTAAAGATTGAAGCCTCCTAGGCAGTTATAATCAGCAGTAAAACAGTCTTTGTCCGGAAAACTTCATATCTTATTATACATATCACTCCAAAATTATTTCAAAGCATGTTTTACTTCCTGGGTTTGTTTATATAAATGACAAGTATTCTAATAAGCACCTGAAGTACATATCAGAGATTCAGAATGACACAAGAAATTCCAAGTGCTTTGTAGATGTCTCTTTTCTGTAAGATCATGTTTTTATGACAGCTCATGTAAGACAGATATATGAATACACCGTGTAAGGGATCAAATTCACACACTGGAGGTACTTCTGAACTTTGCTACAGTTGGTATCTCAGAACCCAGAAGATATCGATGCACTTGCATGAAGTGATCTTTTCCTTTCCTAGTAGGGCGGATGGGATAGAAGGAGCAAATCTGAGGTGTCAAAAGGTAGACCCTGATGCGGGAAACCAAAGCTTCAACCAGGAAAAATACCATTGAGTCCACGTGGCTGCTGTGAGACCTGGTTTATTACCTGTGCATGTCATATGCTTCCACACAGGAGAAAGTCATAGGAGCACTGATATTCTACAGCCCAGCATGTTTTAAATAAATAATTGGATTGGCAAGATAATGAGGTGCAATACCTAATAATTGCACTTCTTTTTCATTGTTTTAAATAGGTCACATCTTTCCTCCCTGACTCTGAATTGAATTTTCCTCTGTGCTGAGGGCCAAGCATGTGACTCTTTGTAGCTGTAAAAAAAAAACAACCCACAACCAAAAAGCAGCAGCAGACCCTTGGGGTAGAGAGATATTACAGCAGCCACACAACACATTTCTGCATTCAGAAAAGCTTTAGTGTTGGGTCAGGCACAGCTACTAAGCAGGGACATATGATTTCTTCTTTTTCTTTTTCTTTTTTTCATGTTGTCAGAAGAAAATGTGGAACTGATAAGAAACACCTGCGGAAATGGAAAGCCATCTCAGAAAACCGGGTTTGTTTAGATGATGAAGAGATAAAATCTGAAGGCATGTGTTGCAAGGCAAGATAATCTTGAGCAGAATGTCTATTTAAACAAAAAAATTAAAATAAGGAAGAAGCAGCAGTAGTACATTTCAGGTAATCTGCTTTCTGTGCAAAGAAAGGTCCTCGAGGATCATAAGGCAACATCGGTGCAGCATGTACAAGTGCATGAGCTGCATGGATGTTGTTCATTCATTTTTCTTCATGGAAACATGACTCCATTTACATTTTATTTGCATCTTGTAAATATTTTCTTAGAACCCTGGCAGGACACTGGAAAGCATAAAAAGCACACATTACCAGCTGAACATATGTAACCAAAGTTTTCTCTTTGCTTGCAGCTCAGCCTGTTCCATGTGCTCTGATTTAAAGCCTTGTAATACGCTTACCACATAGGAATTCTGCTTAGCTACATTTAACTTTTCTGAGGGGAGATTTGTCAGGTCATGTGTTTTACTTAATGCATACATATTTTCATGCCTTTGTCCTGCTTGATGTGAAATAAGCCTTTTTTTAAATAAAGTCGATCTCAATATTTCTTTTCGCAGTCTGGAAAGGATGTGGTTGTTAAATGGTAAATACTGGGAAATGTGCAGTACAGTGTGGATTTAATGGCAACGTTTCCATGATTCTGTGCCTCGGTGTTGTGGCATTAAATCAGTCAGAAGTCAGAGGCAGGCTGCCGGTGTGTGCGATGCCCAGAGGAGGAGGCAGTTCCAGTAAAAATTTTAGAGGCTGTAAAGCGACTCTAAAATGGAAATCTCAGCAGCAGTTCCAGGAGGGCCCAGCTGAACAAGACACACAAGCGCACGCCCGGTTTTAAACACACAAGTACTCCCGAAATCAATGAGACCACCCACAGGCTTACAATCCCTTGAAGGATTGAGCCCTTAATTGCTCAGTAACTGCTGCAAAAAGACATGAAGCTTCCTTTGTATTACTTAATATTAAAAAGGGTTTTGCTATCATAAAACACTGGAGGAGCCCAACCCAAACCAAATGGATAAAGCCAGTAACCGGAGCAGCCTGTCAGGAGGGTTGCCTTTTGCTAAAATTCTCCGTTTCAGGCCATGTCTGGTTTCTCCTTCTGTTGAGGTCCATACTCAGCAACACCCATTTTAGGCAGGACCACCAAATTACAATTGCTTCCCCCTTTGAATGATGACCTATTGACAGGTTCCAGAGGTTTGGGGATAAGGTTTTTTTTGGAGACAAATTCTTAATTAAACCCCCGTTAGAAAAAAAAAAAAGGTTTATCTGAAGCAAATCTTTTTAAGATCTGCTTGGGATGCCAAGTTTCTTTGCTTCTTTGTTTGCAAGGGCATTTCTGCAGCTTCTCAAACTGTGTTATGTGAGTGGCTAATGACCTTTAATGAGCAGATCCTTCTGCAGTGTATGAGTCAGGGAAGTGTTAATATCTGCTTTACAGATGGGCAACTGATCTGCACGGGGTCAGAAACCTCAGCTGCAGAAAATCCGGAAAGCTGAACTGACTTTATTGGAGCTATGCTGATTTAGACCAGCTGAACATGTGGCCCCAGAAGATTAAGTAGTCTGTGTGAGAAATCTGTGGCACATCTGGGACATCCAGGGCTTGAGTCACAAGATCATCCTTCCTGCCCATAATGCTTGCAAACACGCCTCTACTACACAGGAGCCTCTGCTAACTTTTTTTCTCTATCCTCTTGGCAATGCAATAATGAAATTGCTTGAATGACTGAGCCCAGGGAAAGTTGGTGTTAGCTTATGCTGTTGACAAAACTGCTGTCTCTAGTTACTTTGTACATGACATTTTGTTCAGGTAAGCCAAAACTATATAAAATATTGGATTATTGTATTTGCGGTCATATTCCAGAGACACAGCAGAAGGAATTTGCAGTCCAACATGGGGAAAGAGCCTGTGAAGATCTTACAAGATTGGCTCTGTTTTTCCAATTAACCTCAGTCTTGTGCCATACTGAGTATGAGTAGCCAAGGGCCAGCGCACCACTCGAGAAAGAGGTGTTTCCCTGCATATGCTTATTTTTATCAACAAGGGTTTTACATAAGCCCATCATTGGCATATGCACATTTTCATAGCTATCTTTTGCCCAGGCAAGAGGGAATTTTTGGAAAAACAAAAGGTCTGAATAAAGACACTTACATAGTTTAACAGGCTACTAAAGCATCATTGTTTTGTAACCTAGACAGCTGTTATAGCTGCAGCAATATTTATTTAACTATTGCCTCAGGACAGAAAATGCAAAAAAAAAAAAAAAAAAAAACCCAAAAAAACCCAAAACCCAAAACCTTAAAAGCCAGTCAACAAGGTTTCCAAAAAGAAGTATGTTAGGGCAAAACCTGCACATCTTGTGGGGAAAAAAAGGGTGAAGCTGTTCGTCCACAGGCTTTAGCTGATATGTAGGTTACCATGATACTGCAGTCATGGCTTCAAAATGATAGGACGTTAACAAGTTACAACATTTGTGTTACAATGATAATTTCAGATAATGGTGCTGGTGAAAAGGCAATGGTACCGATCAGTCAGAAGTAACAGCAAAATGCAACAAAAACTCATTTAGAACTGGGATTATTACTGTATTATTTACTTGGTGAAAGGTCTCACATTGAGGGGATCAATATTGCAAACTACATGAAAGAGACATTGACAAATAAGCAACCCTGCACAGCCTTCCTAATTCCCAAGGGGAAAACTGAAATTGAACTGTATTTAAAAAAAGTTTAAAAAAAGATAAAAATAAATTTAAAAAATCTTGAACAAAGAAGGACAAGGATACTGTTTAGTAGAGACAGGTATTGGACTTGATGATCTCAAAGGTCTTTTCCAACCTAGTGACTCTGTGATTCTGTGACTAACACATACCCCACAACACTAGTCTGAAAAATGAATAGAAAATGTAATCAAACAGTTCTAGACGTTAAGGAACACAAAGCGTCTTTATCACAAAAGTATGACAAAGAACTTGTGAGACTTTTAAAGGATTAATAACATCTTATACTGTGAGTTATATTTATCCAAAACTTTTAGCAGGATTTATTGTTGAAATACATTTTCAAACATTTGTTAAACTACTACCGAGAAGGGGTAAATGTTAAGTGACCCTCCAATAAAGGGGGGTGGGTGGGAGGGGGGGAGATAAAATTTGCTTAGCATCCATTTCCACCCTGTTATTCAACAGCAAAGCAACATCTGTAAACAGTTTTTCATGCGCTCTGCATAACCCAGCACCACCACCTGCTGTTTAGGAAGGAAGTTTCCATTTCCCGTTTTTGCACATTAAATCTCCAGTACTGTGCATGCAAAGAGGGATCGCTCATTTCAGACATTGAAAGAGGAGGAGGAGGAGGAATAGGAGGAGGAAAAACAAAGAAACCAAACAAAACAAAGCAGAATTTCCCACCCCTGTCAGAGCACGGGAGAGGCTGCTCTGTCTGTTTTAACCACAGGGCAACTCTTCCTTGGATGTGGGGTGAAGAAGCCAAGCTGGCCACACCAGCTGGTCCAGCATTCTGCTTCGTCTTTCTTGGTATGGGATCCCTATAGATGTTGTCAATGTGTATGACTGGCCCCCAGCAAGTCTTTCCCCAAAATCCTTCAAATTGTCTTTGATCTTCCCCCAAATCCCTCAGCTTGCTAGCAAAAGAGCTTATGTTGGGCTATATTTTGTCTCCTTTGCCACTGAAATTTCCTTGCATGATGCTTTCGTTGGGAAGGTCAAATGAATATGGCCTCCCAGGTTTGTGAATACGGAACACAGTAAAATCCAAAGCTTTTCCTTCGGAAAACTCAGGGAAGAAGCTAATTCCTTCCCATGGATGGGATGGAAAGGAAAATCCATGCCAATCCTATTTAAAATAAGGGATCAGAATGAAAGAAAACTATAGCTGAGTAGGCCAAGAAAGCCAAGGGAAGCTTTTCTATACTATCCTGCTGCCTGTGTCCAAAGATGTGGCTAAAAACTCATTTGCACCCAACAATTTGACCTGCCACCAGACTGCACGAGAAACTGAGTTACAACCAATGGGAAGAACTGTGGGGGAGCCACGCTCCATACAGGCTGTTAAATCACAGCTCTAAAGCTGCCTCTTTTTTCCACCAGCCTTTCCTTTAGCAGGTCTATTTGCGTATCTAATTATCTCCAGGACCGATGGTCTCTCGTCTATCTTGCACAGACATGCACAGAGCATGTTTAAAAGGGCATGTCACTGATTAATGGCAAACGGTGCAATTCTTAGGAGACAGTAAAGCATTCCCCCGCTGGTAATCGGTACTGTCAATGAACTGCGATGTTGAGCAGTCACTATTGTTACACACTTTTGTGTCACAAGTTTGGTGAAACTCCACGGTTTGGCTGCGGTGTTTGGGATCTCATTAGCCACAAAGAGGAAAGGGTTTGGAGCTTCATGGGGTTGGGGTGTGTCTGTTAGGTTTTGTTGTTGGAGTTGTTGTTTTCCCCCAGAAAAAGAGAAGTCTGTCATGTGTTAAGGCTACTACTTCAGCATTGTCTGTTTTCATTCAGCTCCAAAATTGAGGTGATTAGGGTTTGGTTTATTTGCGTGCCCAGCGCACACCTGGAAATTATAGAAATAAGCTCATTATTATGTTTATGCAGGTGACATTTTTCTCCTCTCCTGGTCTGCAGTCCTAGAGCTGCTGCATGAAGCATAGCACAGGCTGATGACCTCAGATCAACCAGACCCTGAGTGGTTCCAGCTTGCAGTTTCCCCTTTGCTTAAAACAATACAAGAGTGGAAGATAATTTAAAAGTAAAGGGCTTGGGTTATTTGTTTGTTTGTTGTGGGGCTTTTTTTAGAAAATCAAGAAAAACATCCTCTGCATCAACACAGCTGAAGGTACTTTTACTGGGAGCTGGAGCACTTTGGTGGCACTAGATCTGGCAAAGCATGCACTCAGAAGCCCACCTGCCCTACCAAAGTGGGGGACAGCCCTGCAACTGGAAAGCAAATATTGGAGGCATGTGTTTGAGATCTCTTTCCATCTCTTCTCTGTGCTTATCCTTCTCGCTTCTGTACAGTGGGAACATTGTTTGCAGAAACTGCCGTTGCTGTGAATTAACATAAGGGGACAGGGAGGCTTTATATCTACCCAGCAGCTGAGATATGGGTCAGGCAAGGATTGCTTCCCTCAAACACAGATGCCTGAGCCGAAGTTCAACTGACTAACTCCAGGGATTTCTAGAAGGGAATCAGATTTTAAGTACTAACTTGTTTCTGGAGGCTGCAGAAAGGTGTAGAGGCAATTGCGTTTTGAATGTAGGTGCAGTTCTCCCACCTTAGTGCCCTGAGAGCCTGGAGGCTGCTTCTCTAGTGGCACCCCAAATGACTACAGCATCAAAGAACACACACACACACACACACACACACACACACACACACACACACACACACACACACACACCCCTATATATGTGTGTGTGTGTGTGTGTGTGTGTGTGTGTGTGTGTGTGTGTGTGTGTTGAAATTGGAGGGTGTGTAAAATGAATGTGAAACTAATAACTAAAAATAGAATTCCCTTTTTGACACATTTGGGGATTTTTTTTTAAACGGAACATCTTTTAACTGCAAATATGCAAACTCTCAGTTGCATATCATGGACTGTAAACATGGTGGAGTTCTTCACTGAGCAATTGAAAGATCACATATTTTCATCTTGATTGCCTCAAGGAGGCACTAAGTATAAAGATTTTTTAAACAATATTGCTGAATACTTTAAAATAAATCTGATGTACTTTTTATTATTGCATCAGCAGAGTTCAAAAGTTGATTTATCCATCCTTTCCACCCAAAGTAAATTCCACTCTGATGTCTCTACATACTATCCCACTTTCAACATATTTTTAATAAAAGTGGACTTCCTGATGGTCTTACAGGCCTGTAAGTGCACATACACCAATGCCATCAAGGTTTCTCTGATTATCCACTAGCTATATAAGAAGATGGTTCTCAACATTATGACTGCCAGGGTCCTACAGCATAGGCTGAATACGAGTATTGAAGAGAAAGACTGTAATGTGATAGGATGATGATATAATTCTGATAACTCATTATTACTTAAATCTAAGTGAAGGAGATCGTGTAGGTCATTAAATATTCCATAATATATGGAATATTTTATTCTTTCAGAGTTAGATTTTCTACTTTCAGAAATGCTTCTTGCCTCACTAAAAGCATTCTGCTTTAGTCAAGCCTGAGCTCTTTCAGAGACGAGGGCAAATTCTGAGTTACGCCAGTGAGCAAACCCTCTGCCAAGTTCAGGTTTTACAGTTTAATCATGTTACCAAAGGCTGACTTCTTAATGCCCTTCTCAGTAATTTGATTGTGACTAAGATCAAGCTTTTCTATCTCTGACAGCTCACTGAAGATATCAGTAGGAATTACTGGTATTTTAATGTCTGCTAAATATAATTCCTTAAGGGTGAGGGGAGAACTGTGGGGAATCAATGGTCCTCAGTTGACTGAAGTTCATCTTCATCATGTGCAAATACATTAGGGAGTGAGATGGAGCTTTGGGAAAGGGTTAGTGGATTAACCTGCTACTGCAGGTGTTTAGTGCCAGGTTCATGGACTGGGTCCAAGACCACTCTGAGATGCTGTGGGTGCTGCCACTACCCAGCCCTGGCTCTGCAAGTGCAGCAGGCAGATCTGCTGGGATGCACCTAAGGTTATTGTCACCCAGATGAAGATACATGAGCCTTTGCAAGCTTTCATAGGCTTCTTTTCCATCTCTATCACTGAGCTGCTTGTTTGTCAGGACTGAGAGGTCTGGTGAAAAATATTCTTTCAGGAGACCCAGCTGAATAAAATCTACCCTGTTATTCATAAGCAGAATATATCTGACACTAAAGGTAGTTGCCATTTAATTTCCAGCATCATAAAATAGTTATTACTATTTAGAGTCAGACCACTAGTCAGCTGATCCCAATATCTTTTACAAAACAAGTTCACTGGCATTACATCATTTGTTTTTATTTTGAGATTAATTTCTCCTTCTCTTTTTTGACTGTATGTGATGTATATTCTGACAACAGTATCATTCTCTAATGATGTCTTTAAGCATCTGTTTTCTACATTTTTACATTTTTATTTCAGGAAAGGGAAAACTATTAATCCATGCTGTGATGTATACCAATGCACAATTTGCCTGTTCACATGCATGAGATATATAACCACAAAGGACCTTTATATTGGTGTGTCTCTAATTATTTATATCCCACAGAATAACCCTTACTTGCCTATGACTTTCCACCATACATCAGCAACATGTATAGCTATATACCTTATAATAATTGGTTTTAAATAGCTTATAGTCAGGATTTAACTAGATGATTTGGGGGGTTCAGTTGCCAGAGCAAGCACACTCTGGAGGGAAACAGTCATCCTCAAAAGGGTTGGTAATCTGCTCGTCTCATCTTGGGCATCCCTATAGCATGATTGCTTTTCTTTATATTATTCTTCTGCCATTTGTTAGCTTATTGCTTGTTTCTGAGATTTTTGTCTTTGCTTTTTTAATAGTTATTGGACCATACATCCTTTTCTACCTTTTTTTTTTCTTTTAATTGTTCACTTTTTTTTCTCTTTGCTAGGAGGAATGTTAGTGATGCTTCTCTTAACATTTCTTTCTGGACTAACAATCTGACTCTCTGACATGAGAAAACATGCACCCTTGCTTGATTTGTAACTTACACTTCTACCACCTGGGAAGCACCTTTGCCTGTCTGCACAGATGCTGGGAGAGGTCTGCTTGCCTGTACTTGAATGTCACTAGGATGCTCCTACTCAAGGGATTGGCCTTGATCTCTGAAGGGGACATCAGAGAGGAACACCAGATGTAGCAACAAACAGAAAATCACCCAGAAACACACAGGCTGTAACCTCCTGCTCTTCTACAGCTATGGTCTCACCCAGGCATTTCAAGAGTGAATTAGTGCTATTATGTTTCAAAGGCAGAACTGCATTTTTGAACTTCTTGTGGACTTTATGAATCAATTGTGATTTTTTCTTGTTTTCAGGATTTTTTTTTGTTGTTGTTCCTCTTACATTCGCCTCTGTTAAGGAAAAGGTTCAAGTACTTCTGGAAAAAAAAGCAGGAATACACAAAGCCATAAACCATACATGCATTAATATAAAAGCCTGTGGATGAAATTTTTTTAATGACATGAATTAAGAATTTCTTCTGTTTCCTTTTTGATTTATACCAGCCCTGAGGACCTGGATCCCCTGATAACAGGGAATGTAATTTCTTCTTCCATTATAAATACCATTAAATACATGGTGTATTTCAACACAGTAGAGAATAAAATCGCTCTTTAAATTGGAAATTGTATTTAACCAACCCTCTAACATTCTATCAAGTAATGTCAGTATCTTTAGCTATATGACACATATGACTTCCTATGCTAGGGACACAGATTGATAGGAGAGGTGCAGAATTAGTAAAACCCTGTCAGACCAAACCAGTTTATCCACATCTGTCAGAACTGTGGGTTTTTTTAAATACTGATTTTTTGCCTGTCTACTCCAGGAAAGTAGAAAATAATGGAGTATTTATGACAGCTAATAATTTGCATCCCCACAATTATAATTAAAAATTAATTTCTGAAATTTTTACATTTTTTTCTTATTTGTCCTTCCTTCCTTCCTTCCTTCCTTCCTTCCTTCCTTCCTTCCTTCCTTCCTTCCTTCCTTCCTTCCTTCCTTCCTTCATTCCT
>VXBZ01011784.1:10977-26823 GCA_013399135.1 Heliornis fulica
CCTTCCTTCCTTCCTTCCTTCCCTTTGTCACAGACAATCTGCTAGGCTATTGAGTGTCTTGCACAAGGGACTCTGCTTTAACTCCTTGTCTCTTTGTAATTTCTGAAAGCATTCTCATCTCATGTATTCAGATAGAAAATCTAAGTTTACTTAAAACTCACAGTCTTGTTGTGCAGCTTAAAGGAAGAGAGCCATACGGATATCTTCACCAGGTCAAGGAAAGAGTCTATTCTTTTGCCAAAATGGATATGATAGATAGATAGATAGATAGATAGATAGATAGATAGATAGATAGATAGATAGATGATAGAGCGAGCTAAAATATCTAACAGTTTAATTGAGAGTGAAATGGAAATATTTCTTGCAACATTCCTTTAGTTTTATTCTTACTTATATCCTGTGAGTATGATCTCCCAATCTCCCACAGTCTTTCATTTGAACAGAGAAGTCATCTAAACCCATGGTGAGGTCTGCCCGTTGGCACTGCTCCCTGCCCCACGGGCAGCAGCAAAGGGCATCCTGCTGTGTGCCTTGGAACACCCTTCCCAAAGGGAGTCTTTGACTGGAAATGTCTCATGGTAATGTTGACTTGTAAAAAATTATAAAATGAGCTCAGGAAGGGTTAGAGACTTAATAAAGGGGTGTGCTGGTCTTGGCTGAGGCAGAGTTAATTTTCTCTGTAGTAGCTAGTACAGGGCTGCACTTTGGGGTTTTGCTGAAAAAATGTATTGGTACCACAGGGATGTTTTAATTCCTGCTGAGCGGTGCTCAGGCAGGGGCACAGCCTTTTCTGCTTCTCACCCCACTCTGTAAGCAAGTAGCTGGGGGTGCACAAGAATTTGTGAGGGGACACAGGCAGGACAGCTGACCCTAGCTGAACAAAGTGATATACCAGACTGTATGATGTCATGCTCAGCATAAAATGCTGGGGGAGGAGGAAGGAAGGGGGGTTGTTTGGAGTGATAGCATTTGGTTTCCCCCATAACTGTTACACGTGGCAGAGCCCTGCTTCCCTGGAGATGGCTAAAGACCTGCCAGCCCATGGGAAGTGGTGAGTGAATTCCTTCTTTTTCTAGGTTTGTGTGTGCAGCTTTTGCTTTGCCTATTAAACTGTCTTTATCTCAACCTATGGGTTCTCTCACTTTTCCACACTCCTCCCACATCCCATCGCAGGGGACTAAGTGAGTGGCTGTGTGGTGCTTAGCTGGGGCAAAACCACAACAAAAGGAAAAGCTGTAGATGTAGTCTGCTTGGACTTTAGTAAGGCCTTCAACACAACATTCTGCTTGAGAAACTGGCTAGCACTGGCCTAGACTGGTGCACTAGCTGGGCAGAAAACTGGCTAGATGGCTGAGTCCAACTAGTGGTGGTCAATGGAGCCAAATCCAACTGGAGCCTGGTCAAAAGTGGTGTCCCCCAAGGCTCAGTCCTGGATCCGGTTCTGTTCAACATCTTTATCCATAACCTGGATGAAGGGATTGAGTGTTGCCTCAGTAAGTGCACGTATGACGCTAAATTGGGAGGAAGTGTCGATCTGCTCAAAGGTAGGGAGTCATTACTGCTTCATTATTGTGGTCTCAGAAAAGACTATGAAAGGGCACAATTGTTTCACAGGAATGTATTTCTAACACAATATTCTTACTTTCCCTATCATATTCCCTACAACTTCCCAGGACAATACCTTTGGCAATCGCACGGTTTCCCATGACAATACATTGACAATTTCCAGAGCCCCTGCTGCTTGCAAACACAGGCAACACTCCCTAGCACCTCCCTGCAGAATGTCCTGTTTTTCTCTCTTTATGCAAGTTTAACTTCCTATAACATGCTCAGGTTCTTCCAGAGCCACAGGTATGCTCTGAAAACCCAGGATTTTTCCCAAAACTGCCCCAATAGATCAGCAGCAGCTCTCCTTTCTTTCTCCTGCCTATCTTTGTTTAGCCCTTAGCTGAGCACAAGATACAAGATGTGCTGGCAAAAGGATGCTATAGCTGTTCTGTCTGTCACACTGCTCCTCCAGGGAGAGTTTCTTTTCTGGGTTTCTTTTCCTCACCCATCTCCTGCTTTGTTTATGGAACTTGTAAGAAATTAGTAATTAGTTCTCTCTCAGATTTGACTGAACTTGACCAGTAGGATTAGAAGGTATAGGCTTGAGAGATAGACGAAATATCAGTTGGGGAACTTTTTGGGTTAGTTTGGTTGGGTTTTTTTTAACAGCAATAGTAGAATGGTTTTGTATGTCTTACTATTAGCTTATGTATTAGACCATAATTTTAGTAAAAGTTCTCATCATTGAAGAATTGTGTGAATTTTCCAAGGGAAGATCTAAAGAATGAGACTAATGTAAAAGCTAGGATGTCTGTAGTAAGCCAGATGTTTTTAATGTATCGTTAATGGAGGGAATTAAATTACATTAAGTGCACTATTTATCACCTTTAAAAAAGAAAGTATAAAATAGATTAGGACATGGGATTTCCAACCAAACACCAAATGAACAGGAAAACTTCCATTTATTCCCATCATTTTGTTTTGCAACCTCTTCTCCCTAACTACAGTGAAGGTATGGTTAGGCTTTCTCACATCCTGTAAGTTATTGTTTCCAAGGAAACAAAGATTATTAAAAGAACAGACTAGGAAAAAACCACACCTTCTGAATAATAGAAATTAATAACTTTATNAAATCAGGATTTTCACCAATTGGTTTCATTCTTTTAATCTCAGATTCACATTTCCGGTTGTACAGTAAATTCCTAATGATTATGTCAAATAGAATTTATACCATTACAATTTCATAGAGATTTTTCATCCCCCTGCACTGATGTGCAGCTCTGTTTTATATACCTGACTCCAGCATTTTTTGAAACTGCCCAAATATTTGCATTTTCAGAGTGCTCCGAACTTCAGCGTTAGTTTCAGTAACAGGACAACATCTTGATAATGAATATTGTGTCCAGCATGTCCTTCACCCGCAGATAACACAAGAGCTGTCACTGCTGTAACACAGACGCCTGCAGCACCCAACTGTACCCATGCCCACATGCACATGAGGTCACTGTGCACCTCAGCACTTCCCTATCTCCACTGCCAAGAACAAGGAAAATGAGAATGGTCTTGGCAGGGCAATAGCCAAAGACTTGTTCTCAGCTTGGGTTTGTCGCTTCACAGAAGAAGCCACTTGCCAGCGTGGTGTGCTCCATGGGAGCTTGGTGCCCACAGCCCTTTTCTGCTGTATTTGCCCCTTGCGTTGAGGGTCCTGGGGTTCCCATGCTGACAGCTCTCTACAGTCTTCCGAGGATTGCAAGAAGGTGCTAAGTGCAGTGCTTTGCCATGGAAGTTTCTGTTTAGATTCAACAGCACCTAAATATTTATGTTAAGAATGTAAATTAAGCGGTTGAGGATGGTTTTGCAGTGAAAGCATAGTCTGGGAGTAAGACCTGGGTGCTGTCACAGCCCTGACAGGGGTTTTCTGTGAAAGTGTGATGTGTGTGTCCCAGTCCTTGCTGCTGGAACGGGATGTCTACAAATGCACACGGGCAGCACCACAGACCCACCGGTACTGGTAGAGCTGGGTATGGGAGATACAGCCAGAAGGGTTCTATCAAGAGCCAAACCAGAGATCCAATGTATGAGCTTTGGCACTGAATTCCTTACCCATAAATCAGAGGCATAATCATAATGTGTTTTTCATTTGTTGAGCTTAATTCTTTAGTATTTACCAACTCTTCTGGACCAGTACAGAAGGTCTGTAGTAATGTTTTAATTTCTGAACCATCTTTGCACAGACCATCATGGAATTTAAAAAAGAGAAAAGAAAAATTGATTTTATCGATTAGACATCTCTGTCAAAGAAAAAAAAAAACCCCAAACATTTTACTTATTGACTGAAATAATTGGAAAGTAATTATATCACTGCCTAAAGAGTTTTGATTTCAGACAGGTAATATTTGTCCAGGAGTAATTTTCCTCCTGAATGCTTGAAATAGGAAAGATTGCCTCAAGGCTTTACATTACAATTATTCCACTGTGTATTTTTTTTATAATCATTTCCACTTCAACTATGTGCTGACATTTACATACTATGTTATAGGTTTGAGCATGTTCCCAGCTCTGACTGTGTTTTTCACTGTAGGCTAAATTCTTCTGTTATTATTGGTGTTATTTTTCTAAAGTGTCTGACTGAACTGTCCACATGGAAGACACTCTGGTCTGATGATATGCTTTGTTGGGATTAAAACTGGCTCAATTAATAATGGTCACTGATCAGAAGCATCTCTCGGTTACATTACATAGTTTAACATGACAGCATAATTCTTCTGTCTTCTTTAACAAATCATCTGCCCCTGGAATGGCATAGTTCATGATATAAAAAAGACTATAGGAAATAAATACAAATTTTGAAAATGGTATCATTAAGTAAACGTACTTAGATCTTATTGAAGTCTCAATTATCTCACACACCAGCACAACATTCATGTCTACAGAAGTCCTAGATGTGAAAAAGAACCTTGAGCCTATTAAAGACACAATATCCCATTTGGTACTCACCTGTGGCCAGAACAGGATACAACTGTGTGGTGGCATTTTCACACAGGGCTCTCTGAAACAGCACTGACCCATATGGCACAAGCCACTAGAGTAGTATCTGTTCTCCATTACTCCTCAGAGTGGCTTCTGCCAAGGTACAGATTCTCATGCTACCAAGGTGCAGATCCCAAGGTACAGATTCTCATGCTACTGTGTCTAAAGAAGTATATATCAGGTTGGAACAGGACTAAATTTGGAAGGCCTCTATAAGGCCTTGCATTGTCAGGATACATCAGAAATCTGACTTCCACTCTAGTAGTGCTGGAGGAGCTTAAACTTAGGTATTATGAAACTCTTACCTTCAAGTTCGGAAGTCCTTTCATTTAAGATACGAATTTAAGTCTCTGAGATTAGTATCATTTTAGTCTCTGCTGTACATCTGTTGAGGCACATTAAAAAAATAGGAAATATTACTGGGTTGGAGGTGGGGAGGAGGAACCGGGTTAGGTTTGATGTGGGTAATGACTACTACAGGAATGTTATGTCCAGCTATCACAAGTCAAGGTGGAAATTTGAAGGGCAGAGGTGTTCCAAACAGTTCATGGGAATGACTGAAGGACTTGAGCATCTGTTTTCCAGAAAGAGATTTGAAAGGATCAGTCTGGTGAGAAGTTGTTAGGTGACGTGATCACAGAAGAGTCACAGACATAGAGTAAAAAACAAAAAGTTGATAAAAACCCATTTTTCCACTTGGCAAAAAAGGTCAGACAAAATTATATGACTGAAAGTCGCAACCAAGACAGCTTTTAATGAAAATGCAGTAGTCATTCATTGAAACACCTCATCAACTATTGTGCCTCATTGTACAGTAGCAGTCTGATTATGTTTGGATGTTTTCCTAAAAGACATACAGGATTCATACATGATTTAATAGGCAGTCCCATTACCCATGTAACAAGTAACTTCTTGAAGATGTTCACAATGTTTCTGTCCTTAGAAACCAAATTTCATGATTCTTGGCCTGTGAACCAATTCCTCAGTCACTGCTTCCTGCCATTACAAAGTCCGAGTGGGCTTGGTACACGTGGGAGGTGGTGTCTCAGCTGAGGCACACTGAATTAGCACTGCCAAAGCAATATGTCGTAATTTTTATTTGCTCCCTCTTGTTGCATCTCCCCAGTCTCACGACTATGTTCTCTAATAAAGGTTTCCTTTATTACATCTTAGTCTGCCTTTATACTAGTAGAGTAAATGTGGCCAGGAAAGGCCATAATCATCAGGCCAACAATCACAAAAATGTCCAGCACCATACTGAGTAAAGTGTCCTTGTCTTTCAAAGCAAGTAGGACATATCTTTCCACATCCAATCTGCCTGGAGGAATGGTTCCTGGCCCATGCTATCACAACAGCTGAGGATCATCTGAGATAGTGTGAGTTGGCCTTGGTCAAAATTGGGTCAACAACTGCTCTATCTACAAAGAGAGTCTTTAGCCTAATTTCAGCTGAGAATTCAGAAAATAAAAGCAGTTAAGCTGAAGATGCTAAGACTAGGAAAGGAGAGGAAGTTGGGGTAATTACTGCTTTGAGAGCTTCTGCTCAGCTTATCGGGGCTCTTCTACAGGCTGCAAATGGAGGAAGGAGGCCAAGGAGGAGGGCAGGGACCAACAACCACTACAACTTGTAAAAAGATTCTCTCAGGGTTCTTCACCAGCTTACATGCTCATGAGAAACTTCAGTGCAATTTGCATGGACTGAACTATACTACCAAAAAAGACTCACAGAAAAATGTCTTGTGATCCAGAACTCCCTTTATCTGGAGTATTGTGTTTCTAAGGAGACAAGTGGGGTGTTAGACACTAGTTTTTCTGCTAATTTTATCTGAAAACTTAATTTTTAGCTCACATCAAAATGCAGTTGAATGAATCAGAAATTAGTCAATATGTGTATTTTGGTATTATAATTCCTAGAGGATTCCTTTTAAAAGAATCCCTTAAGAAATGTGTATTTGTATAGAATGCTAAGGTAGCTCATATACTAAATTTTAAATTAAAAATTTTAGACTTGATGGTTGAAAAGCTGAAAAAAACCTAGTCTGAGCTAAAGTGTCTTACTTCATCAGTTTTCCTTGTGTCAGCCACCTGTTGCCTCCAAAATCTAATAATTTATCTCAAATATTTAAATCATGTCTGTATGTCTGCATGTAAGCAGACCCAGAAGGGGGTAGCAGTGCCTACTGCACGTCGGCAGTCATTTGTGATACCTAACACATATTTGGCTGTTAGCAGTGCTGGTACCTGAGTCTCTCAGGTCACCAAAGAGGTGTGTGAAGACATGAATGGTTACAAATGATGCTATCTCATCTCACTATCAAAGTATGCATAACTGCTTGCCAAGCTAATAGCATTTCCCTTTCCCATTTCACAATTTCCTGCTCTCTTACCATCTGGCAACACAGCTGAGATACAGATACATAAAACTGTATATCTGTACACGGTGGTGTTCCTTCCCCAGTGAAAGTGAGACAGAGATGGGCCCAGGAGTCAAAGTCCTATTCAAAAGCATGAGAGTATTGCATAAAACTAATTTTACAGACCATTTATCAGCTAGGGAAATTATCTCCATGTTATCAGACTCAATCCAAGTACAGTAATAGAGGCACAGGGAAACACAAAGCTTTCTGTTTGAAAGTGGTTGCAGAGTTTCTAACTTGCTTGCCAGTGAGATAGTGCCGCACTCTAACTGGGGAGATTTTCTGAGCTGTGACAAAATTTCAAGTTTCCAAAAAGGACATGCCTTCCTTATTACCTGGGCTAACTTTCAAGCACAGCTGTACAGCTTCTTTAGGTTATAATCCAGTTTAAAGAAGCATAAAGATCCCACAAAGTCTTTTTTTTTTTTTTCCAAGCTAAGGGGCAGTACTCTCCCCACATTTATTTTTATGAACCTTGCCACAGCCACAGTAAGAAGCTCTACTATGTCTTTCTCATTGCAAGTCAACGGTTCCTTGGTTTCTCCGAGGAACAGAATGCTCACAGATCCCATGGTTTCCATCCCCTTCCCCAGTGTTTGGTACATAGCTCTTTTCCCGAGGCACTGACTTTGGACTGTCTGCTGCCAGCTGACACTCATCTTATTTGAACCTTTCTCCTCCCCTCACAAACCTTCCCTATTTTTACTTCATTGCTTTTGACAACCACACTCTTTCCTCCCTCTTGGATTTTCACATTTCCTGCAATCTTTGATCATGCCTCTACTCTGCATACAACTTCTGGCAAAATAATGCTCAGGTGATGTTGAGGTTTCAGTTTGCTGAAACCAGAAACTATGTTCTGGGCCTTCTAACATTACAAAAACTTGATTCTTCATTGAAGTCTTAGGATAATAAATTGCATAAATTTTGACAACTCTGGCTCCAAATGTTGTAATTTTGTCCAGTATAATTTTGACTCGCTGATGCCAAGTGCCCTCCAAACAGTTCAAGAGGTCAAACTTCAATCTTTGTCTGACAAACAAGGCAAGTTACCCTCCCTGTTGACTTTGTAGTCAATTCAGTCTTTCATGTTACTCCATGCAGTAAGTTAAAATTTCTTAAACTTGAAGGTCAGTGTATTGCTAGACCAGCTGCAGAGTTCATAATTGATTCCTGCAGTCCTCATGCTAGCTAAAATTTGCTTAGTTTCTTATCACAGGACTTTTTTTAACTTGTTTTCTACCATGTGCTAAAGGTTTACAGTAAAATCATGTCTTACCATTTAGTTACAATGTTCAGACTTCTCCCTGGCTTTTAGAAGGGACTTCTCTGACAGATGTAAGCCTTCTGCTTTTTGCGCATTGGGAATAGTCTCAAATTGCACAGAAAGGATTTAAGACCAAGACTGAGATAGAAATCCAAGTCTGCCAGCCTAAAGTCTCTGAAACCCCAAAGGGGTCTTCCAGCTGAAGTCATCAGCACTTCCCCATGATCAGTCCTCAGAGAATAATTTTTAGGCCTCTGCTCACTCACTTTCCACTCAGCACTGACTACATCATCCTTGTGGGTCACTCAGGAAGACAAAAATAAATACAGTCCATGGAAACCATTCCTATATCATTCTGTTTCTGCTTTCTGTATCGTAAATGGTGTGTTATATGGCTTTCTTGCCACAGCTGTCTTTTTCAGCTTTGAGTGCTTTATCACTGCACCTATCCTCTCCCATTACACCGAAGTTTGCATCCAACTGATGGATCTCATAAAAGATTTTCTGGGATTTAGCACCTTCTCAAGAGACAACTAAGGAGAAATCCACTGCTGACAGAAAGACAGAGATGCCCCGTGCAACTATACAGGAACGTTTGAGCAGAAGACCACCTGTATTCTAATTTTGGTTACTCACTCTCCCCTTTTTTTGAGCCAAAGCTTTGTGTAATAGCACACATCTGTGCAAATAACAGCATGCAAAGAGCCCCTGGTAGTCTGAGTCAGCTCACTCTCTCCTCCTTGTGGTTTTGGCTGGAATGGAGTGTGATGATGGACAGCTTGAGATAAGAGAATCAGACAGCCTTGCATGGAAAGTATACGCTGTCCATGGGCTTTTAACCAGCCAGCTGGACACACATCTGATTTTGTTCTCAGTTCCAAATCTAAAATTGTTTTGGAGGTCACACTAGTGGATACCATACTTCTTCTTTTTTCACAGCTGTGAGGAAGTCACTGACATGGTGAAGGAAAAAGAATACGAAGGATGACTCAATCCTATTCTGAAAAGTACAGAAATGTATCAAAAAACTCAAGATTAATTTATTTTAATGGTTTCCTTTCTGAGAGAGGAAAGGGGAGCGTGAGATGGTAACACAGATGAATAAGTCAGTCTACCAGGAGGTACCTGTGGAAAGTCAGTATTTTTTCCCATATGGAAAGAAAATTTCCTGAGAATTAGGTTCTCAGTGCGAGCAGGTGTCTGGGGGAAGAAATGGTGCAGAAGTATATTCTCATGTCTGCCTGTGCTGGTATTTGAGACGTAAGATTGACCTCAAGATCAGTTTGTTTCCTGGGGGTAGAAATCTTGTTTATTTCCTCTATAGAAAAGATAGTGGTCTGTAGGTACAGGAATATTTCTATAGTGTTCATGGAGGAAAATATTATCCCTAGGGCCTCTGTCCTACTGTAACTCGAAAAACACAAGTCTCTATAATGCAACTGAAAGCATTGGTCTCTTAAACTGGTAAAAGTGAGCACTTTTGTGATGTCATGTGTGAGATACAGAGTTGAACTATTTTCAACCACTCTGTTGAAATTATTCAAGTGACCCATCTTCACTCTTGAAGCCCACAGTAGTTTTTCTTTGTCCAGCCCATCATCTTAACTTCATCAGATATGACAGGCTCTTTTCAGGGATGGCCAGTGATAGAACAAGGAGAAATGGTTCCAAACTGGAACATAGAAAGTTCCACCTTAATATAAGTAGGAACTGTTTCACTGTGAGGGTGACAGATTACAGGAACAGGCTGCCCAGAGAGGTTGTGGAGTCTCCTTTGGAGACATTCAAGATCAATCTGGACATGTTCCTATGTGATCTACTCTAGATGATCCTGCTTGCGCAGGGGGGGTTGGACTGAATGATCTTTCGAGGTCTCTTCCAGCTCCTAATATTCTGTGATTCTGTGACGTCCTTCCACTACAGTCAGTCTCCACTGTCCAGTTGCAAACTTTTTAGTTTCCTCCTATCTGATCCTCATCCTTTGGAACAGCTCCCAGTAATCATACTTGAATCTACAGCATTCCCCTTCCACTTCCTCCTAAACTCCTGCTTTGCCTCAGCTTCAAAGCTAGTTGAAGCACTGGGACTGCTTAGCTTGCTGCGTGCTGAAGCCATTACATATCCCATTAACAGCTCAGGTCCCTTTATTTCTCTTTTATACATCTGTTCATATTTTTTTTCTTTAACTAGAAATGCCTCTTGGCTCAGTGTATGCTGTGCATTATGGAGTCCTCGCCCAGGACTAGGCTTTCACACAACACAGAAACACAAATGACTATAAGGAAATTCATGAGTACGCACACGTGAGAGTGAAGCAGCACATTCCTTTGCATTTCTTGAGTATGGAGTAGTAAAATATAGCAATAAGGAAAAGTTAGTAATATAAATATAGTTTAGTTTTGGTTTTGCCTGTCAGATAAACTGTCTGGAGTTCAAATTTCTTCCATTTGCCCGGCGTCTGTTGAGGTCTTGCCAACAGAATATATGATGAAAGATTTTATTTTGCCTCTTTCAGGTGTAACAAAATTTCTCTCCAACAAGTGAGAATCCACAAATTTCACTCAGTTTCTTCCCGAGAAAGCAGATCATTAAGCCCCTTGACAGGAGAAAGCAGTCTGTTAAATGTTGCTCAGCAGCATGCCAGAGCTTCAAAGAGATAGTACTTTCCTTCTCAGAGGGGCCTTACTCTTAAAGTATGCACTCATAAAAAGTGAGGATTTAACACAATGAACTCCTGTGGTTCAAGAGCTAGTTGGAGCTAAAAATGTAAATAAATTCTTTCTACTAGACTTTGCTATCACTTGGATTAGTACACTCGCCATTGAGAAAATGTGTTTAAAGCTTCTTTATTTTTCAGACAATGACCAGATATACCTTCTGTGCCAATGCTAAAAAGCAATAATCTTATAATGGCCTTCCTTCCATCTATCAAGTTCAAAGGAGAGAAAAAAAACCACAAACAAACTCACATCATGAACACAGAACATAAACTCCAGGTTGACTGATGAATGTGTGCACGGAAATTCATCTGTTAACAATATCGGCTTACAAAATCAACTGGTTTAATGCATGTGAAAACATGTAGGAGGTATTACACACCAGCAGAGGTATTTAAATTAGAGAAACCTGTGCTTCAAGCAGAGAAGTTTTTGATGTCTATGATTTTAAAAAAAAGATTATATGGGCTATAACAAGACTTGTTATCTGATCTCAGCTCAGATGACACATTTAATCATCTCTCTTGTACCTATTAGACATGGAACAAAACCAGATCCAAGTCTTAGTACAAACTTGGAAAAATAGTTTGAACTACAGACTGTGCAAATTCACCCTTTCTAATTATTTGATTTTCAGATTTTGGCTTTAGCTTTCATTAGCTGTAGCAAATAGTTCTGATTTCTCCAAAGTCCCCATCCAAGTATATTAAGCCTGTTCTTAAGTAGTGATTAAGGACTGCTAAGCTGATTCTCTCTGTTTTCCCCTTTAGCCTTCTGCTTGATCTCATGTACCCTTATTGAATTTTTTTCTGCACTTTATTCTCATCTTCTTTTTACCACGGGAAAAGCTTTATGTTTGTACAGATTGTACAGAGCTATATTTACCTGTTTGGTGTAATCTTTTTGGTGACAACTCCAAGCTTCCCTCTAGGCACTGAATTCGGGTATGAATCATTATGATGGGTTCGAGAAACCATCCCAACTCGTCCGTCCCTCTCTTCTCCTTTATTCCTGTCTGTAAACTTACCACTGCAAACAGAACCTAAAGAAGTGCACCAATTAATTATTTTTGTTTGGCTGGTTGCTCTTTGCCAAATGTCAAGGCATAACCTTGGATAAGGCCTAACATAGCAAGGCTGTCCAAGTCATTTCCTATCCAAAAGAAAAGATTTTGAAGCAAGTCTGCCTGAATTTTCTCAAAAGATAAATACACAAAGTGTCTGTGAACCCCTCACAGAGTCATATGTTTGCCAAACATGTTTCTTTTGCTGGCTTGTTCTCTCTGTTCTGAAAGCTAAAAAAATGCCACAGGTATCCAAATGCCTGACTGCAGCTGCAGCTGCACCTCCCTGATTCTGAAATGGCTGAAACAGCGTTAACAACTGGAGCTAACATATATAGTCCGCTGATGCGGTCGTGGTCAGTAAGTCACTTGACTTGCAGGAACACCGTCCTATATTTCAGCTAAGGTGAAACAGAGAAATTTTGGGGTTCTATAGAGATAATGAGCAAAATTCCCTCTTGCTAAGGAATACCACAAGGTATTATGGTGAAGCTAGAAGAAAAATTATTTCAATTATGCTTTTCCTTCTAGATCAGACCTTTTGTTCTTTTCTTCAACGTTTTCTAAGAACTATAGTTAGATCTGTAATGGCATATAATTGTTATTTTCTTCGAAGTTTGGGTAAAAACTTTCAGCAGCTTACCATCACCGTATCTTTAAGCTTATATTCTCTTTCCTGAACAAACTGGATGCTGCAGAATCTGACTCATTATTCCCTTTGGAAGAGTAAGCAATGCCAAAAAAAAAGGTGATGAATAGTCTGTCTCCAGATGGCATTGCAAAAACTATAAACTTTGCTTTGTCAAAGACAAGCTCAGATTGCCAAATCTACCAGCTGCACAGAATGAAGTACTGCTGTACCAGTTTTCTTGAACCCACGTCTTCCAAGGTGAGAAGGATTTATCAATTCTTTCTTATTATTCCATTTTTTTTTAGCACCCAGCTGGTGAGAGCACGTGTGCTATCAGAAGCACACTTCTCTGGACCAGCGAAGCATCACGTACCTCTCTTCAGTGGTATTCTGCCAAACCACCGCTGCACATTCTACTAATTTTGGAGACTGATAAGTTCCGGACTTTCATACAGACAGTGGACTGCAGATCATGGCCAATTCTTTGAAAGTGATCAACACTTTTCAGTGTTTGCGATCCAAACTTTAGGAGAATATTTTTAATTAACATGAAACTCCTGCTGATTTTAAGACAGTCAAAAGCTTATCTGCTTCCCTGGACTATTTTCACAGTCTCTGTCAGTATATAAGATTAGGGTATGTTTCTTCTAAACCTCTTTAGAAATTGATTATTTCCCATCCAAATTCGATTTTAAATGAAATATCCTTAGTATATCTTGATACTAGTTGTTCAGCCTGATCTGGTGGGGAACTAGCTGAACAACAGCTTGAATCTTTAGGCCAGAAAAAATCTTTAGGACTTCAGAAAGTAAGCTAAATAAGTGAAATAACAGTGATACTGATTTTTTATATTGTCTGGCAAAAGCATTTACAAGGTCTTTTTTCTTGTATTTCTTCTGTATGCTGCTGTTCATTGAGACTATCTCAATCCACAATAGCTTCAGTTTCTCCCAGCGGTTAAAGCTGTACAAGTACAGTGGTCTTTTAAGAATACATATGTAAAACTCCTTTGAGCAGCACACATTGTCCTGCTGCTTAAAGGTAAAGCCATCAAGTAAGCAACCAGTTGCACTGTGTCTTGGCTCACGCAGCAAGTCGTAAAGAAGAGAGGGGGAGCTGGTGCTGGTGTCTCCTTGGATGGAGATCACACTGGTTTCCTTGCCAGTGCCTTGATCCCGCCAGTTACACTACACACAGGTGCATAAAGCAACAGCCAATGTCTGGAGTAATTTCAGCATTACTAGATCCATTTCCAACCTTGGAAATATGAAGATATCATTAAGATGTATAAGTATGTATCAATGGAAAATGATTTATAATACCCAGCCAACTATGACAAGAGACTTTGAAATCCTCTTTATATTAATGATACATAATGAATTGAACATATCCAATACAGGCAGATGGAAAAAGAATAAGCAACAATGTGTACATAATTTTAAGGTAGTTTTGAAGTCTCTCCAACATAAAAACAAACTTCCCAGGAGTGAACTCTCACTTTTTCTCATTTGTGAATAGTGTACCCAGGGAATACACAAATTTCCAGCTTGTGATGGTCAAAATTTTAAACAATTTTGACTCTGACTGGTTTTGTTCATTTATTTCTATTCTAAGCTTTGGGCAACATTTTAGTGACTATGAATTTGGGCTTCTATCTCTCTTGTTCTCTACAGATTGACTTCCAAGAGTGGCTGCTGTGAAAAGGTATGACACCTGTGTCAAACAGGTGCTTGTAAAACCCTCAAAACAGAGAATCAAGGTCAGAGTTACTGATCCAGTGGGAAATCCCCTCTTGAATGGTTTTCTTTCTCCTAATGCTTTCCAAAAATGTCACTTAACAGAATATAAGCAAACCACACTCAGTATAGAAACCAAGTACTCTGTAGAACACTTTACACACAGAAAATTACTATCTGTGAATATTTAAAATATTCCCGAAAGGAGTATTTTAGTTGTCACAAACATTATGCCTGCCATGTGTCAAAAGGCAATTCCCATCTTTAGCTGATTGTCTGAGTCATCTTTAACAGACTCTATGAATCAGAAATTGAATTAAAATATATTTCCTGGATTCAAGTGCTCTTGTACTTCTAAGAATAAAAAAATCTATATTTATTTTTCAGGTGGATGATCATGTCTTCTCCTCTGAAAGCATGTATATCTCTTACTGTGCCACACAATCTGCTTCAATTTCTGTGCACAAGGCAAAGCCTTCTTCACATCATTCCAAGTCATACTCAACAGTTACCGAGTGGTAAAACTACACAAACAATCCACAAGAACTACACAAACAATCCACAAGAAATGGATTGTGTTATGGGGATCACAGACAGGGGAAAAGAAAGCAGGTGCTCAAGTAAAAGTTCGCTGAAGCAAATTCACTTGAGGAAGTTTCTGGCATGGATCTAACTTCAGGATCCAAAGTGCAATCAAAGAATACCAACATCTGAGAGTTTAAAATAAAGCATCAACTTCTTAACTTTCTTCAATGCCAATTGAATTAATCTCACTGGGAAAACAATATGAGTCAGGACCATGACTCAGTAGAAAGACTAGGGCACCACAATATGGCTATTCTGGAGGATCCTTAATTGGTGACTTTGCTTCTTAACTTTCTTGCTCCCTTTCCAATGCCACAAAATGCTAATTCCCATAAGATACTTATTTTTTACCTTTGCCTTTCTTTTCATAATGTTTTTTCTTTAAAAACTGTTGATTTTTCCATCCAGTGACATCGCCTTTCCATAGTGCTTTGCAGCAGGAATCCTTAGGACTGGAGAAGGAAACAAAAACTTTGCTTAGACAGCATGTGGTCCATGACATGTCCCAATGCATCATATACACGGGACTATGTCGCTGGTCATGCCCCATGGAAGGATGACCCCTCCAGTTGCAGATGTCATACTTCTTCCATTACCCCAAAGGGATGATGAGCCAGGATGATTCACGTTGGCTCCCAAGTTCTACTTTTCCCCCACCTTTCACTGCTGTTTAAAACCCTTCAGTTCCATCGCTTGAAATTAACTTACATCTATGATGATTAAGAGTTATAGAAGCAGCTTTCATTCCTTTGATGAATAATTTTTCTCTAACCCAGAACAGAGGATAAGGTTTAGTAATGATGGTTTAAACCTTCTCAAGAGAGCAATCCTGGATTGTTTTTTTTTTTGTTTT
>VXBZ01011784.1:43856-122051 GCA_013399135.1 Heliornis fulica
GGGGCCTCGGCGCGGCGGGGATGCCGGCATTCCCGGGCGCTGCCGTTTGCTTTCCGGGCTGGCAGTGCTTTCACCTCCGTAAACCCTGAAACCTCAGCATGAAGGAGGCCAGCGGTGCCGCCCTGTCGCAAGCACAGCCCTCCCGCCCTCCTGGCTACCGCCTCCCCGCCAGCCTGTTGGGGGCCCGCCCGTGCCGGCAGGGGGCACTGGTGCCCGCCCTGGCGGGCAGGGGCGCCAAGGGCAGCGGGCTCTGCCGTACCGGCCGCGGGTCCGGCGGGGTTGGGTTTTGCAGCATTTCTCGTCAGCGCCGTAAAGTAACGGGGTCAAGTGTCGTGTCCTTTGAACCTGGTCACTAGAAACAGGTGCCAAGTGGCCATCATGGATCTTGTAGGTTGTGAAGCCGTTCCCTGGACATCTGCGTGTAAACCAGCGCCTGAGGCGGCAAATTCGTAGCTCGGGGAAACGGCAGGTAGCTGACATGACCAAAATGCTGGAGGAGGGATGTTTGGGGGTGTTAAAACAGCCCGAAAGGGGAACCAGACGAATGCCCTTAACTCTCATTTCAGGTAAAACACGTATTCAGAGCACATCGAATCAGTGGCTTCACCAGAAAGAAGCATCAGCCATATGTACAAATATATAGGCGTATATTAAAACTGCAGTTTGATAGCTGCTAGTGCTTCATCGCCGCGGCACGCTGGGGGAGCTTGGAAGGCGTAAGCAGGAGCTGATGAGCAGGATGCTGTTGCTCTAATTTATTCACGCGCTGGATAACACCTCTGGAACTGTTAAGAAGATCTTGCAGTCTCGAAGGGTGGTTTGAGGCTTTTATATCTCACTTGCAGAACCTCTCTTCTCATGGGTGCCATACAGACTGAGCATCACAGAGGTGTGAGTCCAAGTGTGGCGAAGGTAAGAACTGTGAAGGAGGGAAGTGAAAGAAGGCTTTTCTTCTGAAGAAATTTGCCTCTTCCTATTTTCACTGAGCCTGTGTCTTGGTTCACACCGATGCAAGGAAGCAGGCACTTTTAAGCTAAATGCTCTGGAGCTTATTTTTTTTTTTTTAAAAAATCATTATTTTATTGCTTTTACGTTAAGCATAGGTAGCCTTCAGTTTGTGAGCGTTATCCTGGCCATATGAGCTGTCGGTGTCAACTTGTAATTTACATACTAATTTCTTTAGCAGCAGCAAAGTTAACTGTCCACAATTCAAAGGATATCTTAATTATAAAAGGAAAGTACTTCATGGCAAAGAGTGTAGCCAGTAATTATCTACTGCCAAGTGCCAAAACATATGTGATATGAATGTTAACTGCTGAGAACAGAAGGAAGTGGCTTTCTTGTGTGGCAGTTTGAGGCTTCTAGCACAAAAAAGAAAGTCATTGTTAGTGTATTCCGTTAACTTCAGATGTAACAGTAGTTTCTGTGTGGCAATGGCATTCAGAAGAAATGGCATAATAACTCTCATGCTGGTAATTCAGAGATGGTGAGAGTTGTAGACAGAGGGACGGTTCTCCACATGGGTTCAGAGCACTTCTGGGGCTTCTATCACCCCTTGCAGCTGGTGGGACTTTCCAGGGCAACAGCAGAAATTCTGTGGTTTTTAACCAGTCCTGCCATCTGATCATAGCCTAGTCCTCTCCTGTGTCATCACTTCACCCAGACAGAATAAAGGGGTTGAGGTTTTTTAGCAGGGTGCGTGTTCGCGTTTGACTTGCCTTGTTTGGGGTTCCCATGTGTGCAGCTGCAGATACTCCCAAAGTTTAGGAAGATGTAACAGCTTGGAGATCAGTGTCTAAAAAAGTCTATACTGAATTTTAATGTGGTGTCTGCACACTTGCAGTACCACTGCTTGGAGATTGATCACAGCATTAAAGATAACATTCTAGATTAGTCCTTCAGTAAGAACATCTTTAGCTCTTATTATTTTTTATACATTGCTTAGTGAACCTCTAATTTTTTATTTGCCATTTTATCCCATCTATATGTTTAATTTATTTATTAACCTTTGTCATGCATTTCATTTTCATTTTCAACACACTCTATTGTAATGTCATTTACCGCTGCAGTCTTCCATCTTTTATGTCTTCTGAATAGCCAATCTATGGTGACATGTCTTCCTGTACATGCTCTATTATGGAAATATGATATTTTATGTTGATAAAGGTAATACAGTTCTTAAGGGAATGTGTTCAGGGGTGTATGAATAATTTCTTTCCCCATGATGTTTTATTTAGTCCTTTTCTGAGATGTCTGAATTATATTTTCTTTACCTTTCTGCACAGCCAATGCCTCCGGGCTGCTTTTCCGAGGGCTTCAATTATAGTGCTGTCTCTAAGACAATTACATAATTAAGTGGTTTTCATTTTCATTCTGAATTTGGTAATTATAAGTAAAACACCGAAAAGTGCAACAGCTGCAATATGAAGAAATTCAATCATTAAAAGAAAATTTACCTAGAAGAGAAACATGGTTGAGAAGATTCTACTAATAACCAATAAATGAAATGAAAATTAAAAAGAAATAGGGAGAATCGAGCTTACTGAACTCCTGCAGTCTGTTGCTTTAAATTATATACTTTTTTTAAGCTTTGATGATCAGAAAAATGTAATTCTCCAAGGAAAATTTATCAATATAATTGTAGCAATTAAACAAAATATTTCCTGAAGTACTGAAGAGCAGTGTGCTGAAAGGACAGGTGTTTTATTGCTTCATAATTTTCCATGTTTAATATTTTAAAGATAAATTCTTTCTTTGCTTTGCCTAGTTCTAGCACTGCCCCGGTCACATGTCTGTTTATATACATATGTACTTTTCATTTTTTATTGAAACAGATGGCATGTCTCCTCTTTCAAGGCTCAGGCAAGGGCAGCATAGGAAACACGACAGGATTAAAATTGTTTTGAAACAAGAAGACGTCTTTCTCATATCCTGTTTCCCGTACACCTGTTAGTCTTTCAAGCAGGCAGCGTCAGCAAACACTCAGAAATAGGGAGCATGTTTCGTTTGTGGTGTTCTGAAAACCCTGCCCAGTTCTTTGAATGCTCTTTGGTATTCAGTTCCTATGACTACCTGTTTTTCAAAAACAGAAGTTTAGAAGTCTTAGAAGTTAGCAGCTGAGCTCCACTGAGCTCAACAGTAATACTCCTACTGACCACAAAGGGAGCGGATTAGGCATTTGTTCCAGCTCTGTTAGAAAACCTCTCCCCTAAATCCACCAGTCACCTGAGGCTCAGTGCTTTTAAAAATCAGGTCATTTCTTAAAGCATATAAACATGAGTTCAGAAGCCCGATTTTCAGCTCTTCGTTGTGAAAACATTAGACAAGCTTAATTTCTGCAGAAATACTACAAAGTCAGGGTTTCTAGAATTTAAGATATGCGTATGTGCTCCAGGGAAGATTTGGAATGCTATGAGTAAAATGCGCTTTTCGAGCCTCTAGAGACTGTATATATCATACATATATGTATGAAACATTATCCATGCAACCGTGCAGTGCAGGACATGTGAGTGGAATGGTAGTGACGTCTCTGGAAGTCCAGATAAAAAAATGGCTTGAAGCAGTTGGAGGTCATGATTCAGTACGAAGTTTCACATACGGTTAGGCTGCCAACATCAGTGGGTGTTTAGGCAAGCATTTATGCTCTTTGATGAATTTCCACTAGGTCCTGCAGGAATGCCTGTTGAAATGCATGTTTGAGATACATTTCTATCACATTAATGGCTGTGACTATTTTGTTTTTTAACATTTGTTTTATCTGTTGCTAAATGAGTATAAGAGAGACAGAAAAAGTACAAGTCAGGTTTTTTGGAGGGCTCAGTCCTAACCTACTATGGTAAAACAGATTCCCAAGAGCATGAGGAATTCTGTAGTTGTGTCATCATGCCTGTTGATATAGTGTAGAACTTGACTGTAGAGGAAACCTGAATAGACAGTTGTTTAAAATTACCCTCTTTCCTCATGTGAACATCGGCCATAGAATCGACCTTTAGAACATGTTTTGAAATATCGTATATGAATGTAGTAATTCTAAAGCTATAATTCACATCAAGGTTTATGAGAATAAAAATGTAGTGTGAAGATCAAAGCCTGCAATTTAGCATTTAAATCAATCTGTGTGTTACACTGAAAATGGGAGTCATGATGCTCATGAGTGCCTCAGTTCTTAAGTTTAATGTTACTGGAGACAGGATTTAATGGGTCAGGCGTCTGATTTAGTAAAACAGTTCCTGATTTCCCAGAGGATTCCAGGGACCTTCCTGGTGACTACTGAGCTATTTTGAGAGAAAGAGCATCAGAAATTTGAGCTGGCAGAATGAAATGAGTGAAGCCCAGAGCTGTGCATCTTCAACTGTGAGTCACATGGTGTTGATATGTAGCCCGTAGCTAATCTGTGGTGTTCTGTTAGACAGCAAAATCGGTAGCGTTCGCTGTTACAAGCTTGGTGAGCAGGAAGCATGGTGTGGCAATCCACAGGAAACTTGAAAAGATTGATCATTGTCCTTTGGCTCCAAAACCCGAGGAATTCTCTGAAGTACTAAGGTCTTGAATGATACTTCAGGGCCCAAACCTTGTGTGTGTCAGGCTACGTTTCATACCAGAAATGTAATAACCACAATCAAATCCTTCTCTAGCTTTTCCTGTAGCCACAGTTTACAGTTGTATCATAGAGGTTGTTTTTTTTCCTGGTAAACCATACTTCAAATACTGTATTTTTATTCAACTTTCACCAGCCCACATTTGCCACTCAACTTTCAGTGAGCAGCCTGCTGGCAGAGTGCCAAGAAGGTGTCAGCACTAGTTCACATTTGAGAAGGCAGAAGATCCCATAGACATGTTAAGATTCATTATTAATCAGGGCTTTGGCTCCACAAACTGAGGTTATTATTTTCACCGGAGTCAGGAGTCATACTGCTTTGATGAGGAAGTAGCTTGGACCTTATCCAGCTATTGATATTTCTAAAGTGATGATCTGGCTCTAAATCTGGCCACAGTGATGCATTGCTTAACCACACAGATCTTATTACATGTGCCTGTCATTAGTAATGCTTCTGACTTTGACTTTTGAATGCCTTGAATGCAGAGCCTGGTGGTTTTAGTTTTAATGGGTTTTGTGTGTAAAGCTGTTGGTCCTCTTTGTGTAGTGTGGCCAGTAGATTTCTTATTATTCACAGCCATGTAAGAAAGTATCTGTATGTGCAAAATGTGCAGCTTAGGGTAATTGTGCAGTGTCATGGGATCACAGACTGGTTTGGGCTGGAAGGCACCTAAAAGATCATCTAGTTCCAACCCCCTGCCACCGGCAGGGACACCTCTCACTAGACCAGGTTGCCCAAAGCCCCATCCAGCCTGGCCTTGAACACTGCCAGGAGGGGGCAGCCGCAGTTTATGTGGGCAACCTGTTCCAGTCATACAGAAGAATTTCTTCCTTAAATCTCATCTAAATCTACCCTGTCTCAATTTAAAGACATTACCCTTTTGTCCTATCACTGTGCCCATGTAAGCAGTCCCTCTCCAGCTTTCCTGTAGGCCCCTTTATGTACTGGAAGTCTGCTCTCAGATATAGGGGTAGTTGAAGTCCCCCATGAGGACCATGGCTTGTGAAAATCAGGTTGCTCCTATCTGTCCATAGAGGGCCTCAGTTGGTCCGTCTTCTTGGTCAGGTGGCCTGTAACAGACTCTGTCCTCGCCTTCCCTTTAATTGTGACCCATATGGTCTTAGCTCCTTATCCATCCCCAGGTGGGCCTCCATACCCTCCACCTGGTTATTGGCATAGAGGGCAACACCTCCCCATCTGCTCTGCCTGTCCATCCTAAAGAGCCTGAATTCTTCCATCAAAACACTCCAGTCCTAAGATGTAGATCACCCTATCTCTGTGGTGCCAGTGAGATCACAGCGCTCCAGATATGCACACGTCTTTGACTCCTTTTGCTTTTTCCACATGCTACATGTGTCTGCATGGAGGCATTTCAGTTTGGCTCCTGATGAAGCTGACTGACTGGCTGGAGTTCCTCTGTGCTGAACTTGAGGTGCCCTCTTACTGACCCCCTCAGCCGTGGGTAGACCAGGTTCCTCAAAAAATGTCTGCACGACTCACTGAGCAGTATTATGGGCTAGTAAGAAGATCTGCTCCAGCACAGAGGATTCCAGAGTCAATGGTCTAAAGCTTTGGGTTCGGGTGAGTTTGTTTTGTTGGGTTTTTTGTTTGTTTGTTTGTTTAGAGCTCATATGATGGAAATGTCACCAAGCTACAAAATGAGTAATGAAACCTGGATTTATTCCGATGCTACTGGCTGCCGACGTGTGTGCCTCCCTCAGCTCACGCTGTGTGACAGCACCTGTAGCACTGCAGGAGTACCCGTGTTCCCGCAGCGCTCTGGCAGAGCAGCTGCTGCAAATCCCCTCAACCCTGTGAGGCCAAAGTGCAGCCTGAGCGAGGCCAAGGTGGGAGATGGGCTGAAAGGCAGGGTATTTTTCCCTTTTTTAGTCACATGAGCTACTGTCATGCCAGTCATCTTGTCTGACTGCTGCATCAGTCTCGATAACCAGATACCAGACGGTACTCCTTTCACACTGATGGGCAGGGTTTTCTTTTCAGTAAAAGCTTGACTGCTGCACTGTGTGTATTTGTCACTTCTGGGGAGATTCTTCTCACTGAATTCATAGCTTTGCTTTATGGAGACCTTTTCTAGATCATATCTGTCTTATTATAGTGTACAACTCATAGTGTACACTATAATAAGACGGATGTACACTAATAAGACATGTACACTATAATGATGTACACATCATTATAGTGTACATGATATTGTAGATACTTATAAAAATACTTTGGATCCCACCCTCCTAACTAGTGTGAAATATGACAGCCTTCCTCTTGTATGCTACTTTACCTGGAGTACTTTCTTTTTTTTCTGAGTTTGTTTGTGACGAACAAGCCTGTTCTAAGGGCTTGGTTTTCAAGCTCATTAGTGGAAAGAGAAGTACGCATGATTCTAAAACTTATTCTGTCTTAACACTTGTCCAATTTAACAGGGATCTTGCCAAAGCCTGATACTGGAAGAAGTCTTTTTGATGTCACAGAGTCCCATTGGGACATATGTGATAATAGGAAAGGGTTAATTATTATTATTATTTCATTATTTAAGGGTATACCCAAGCTTTCTGCTCTGTATTTGCAATCTCAAGATTTTTGTGTATTTTCGTTTGTCTACATGTTTTCATGGAAATAGTAGTAACCTGGCATGTGTTTTGCCATTTGCCCTGTGCTTACGCTTATAAGTGACCTAGTAAAGTAATCACTGTAAAGGTAGTAGCTTTTTCTTTTATATTTTATTTGGCATGAGGAACAAAAGCCCCAAACATATTTTTAGCTTTATATACCTTCTTTTACACATAGTACAGATTAATATAACCTTTGGCCTGGTTGAAGGGATGTTCTTGATTGTTTTTTTTCCTTGTTTTAAATGAAGGTAAATTAATCCAGTATAAGACTAGTAAGTAGGAATATTTATTAATCATTATTTTGGATGCATAATAGCAGGAGTCTCTGCACTTTGGCTTTGCTTTTATTTAAAAGTACTGAAATATTATTTAGATTAACCTAGAGCAAACTAAATTGTCGCAATGCCTTTATTCCCCCAGGCCTGCACTTTACCTGCTGCAGAAATTAGAATATGGAAAAAATAAAAATCTAATACCAATGAGAAAAAACTAGCACAATGCAAAAGAAGGTAATTACATTGCTCAGCTGTCACAGGGCCAACATAAAAAAAGAAATGACTCATCTTCCTTCACATGAACAGCCTGCTCAAACATACATAATTATTTATTTGTATGGGTTTGGTTTTTTAGCCAAATGTTGCTACTTTAGAATGTGATTTAACCATTTGGGGATTTTGTTCAAAGTGTTCATTTATAGTTTTATACTGAACCACCAAAAAAAAATGTTTTAGGTTCCAATGTAATTAAGTTGCAGGCAAGTGTTGTATATCATTAAATCTTGCTTTGTATAACTTCAAAGACAGCTCCCCTGCAAAGGTAAGATACAATATCCAGCAAACAGGGTCTGCTTTGTAGTGAAGGCTTATTTCTTATCAAGCAAGGGTAAGACATTAACAGAAAGACATAAACATCAAGAAAGCTTCATGTAACATTGTAATTTTGTCTTTGGGGGAAAGAGAACAGTTGACTTAGACAGGGATAAGGGCTACGGATAGGGACTTAGATAAGGACTATGTAAGTCATAAGTGTGGTTTTAAGCGTTTTACCTGTGATGCTGCAAACAAAATCTATAATTATCTGCAATATACAAAACTGCTGGAAAGGAAGAGCAGTGGTATAAAAACTTGAAGTAATAATTGCCGTGAATTTTAAATTTTTTGCATAATGTCGTACTCCCATTAGGTGAAGACGCTGAAGAAGAAGAAAGATTTTTTGGGGCGGGTTGAAGGTACAAATATACTTTTGTGTAGAGAGAGGTTTTATGCAGTCCTTAAGATGAAGAAAGTGTAACAGTTTTGCCTTGTAGAACTTATTGTAAAGGTTACATCTGAGCAAATTCTATTCATGCTAATTTATGGTTAGGGTTTTTTTTTTGTGTGTGTGTTTTGCTTTTTCTTTTCTCTATCTGGGGGTCATTCTTTGTTGTTGGAATGTGTATTAGTGGTTCAAATTTGCTCAAGTTACTTGGATAAATTTGAATTTTCAGCCAGTGAGTTATTTACAAACTGTTTGCTTTGTCTTTATGCCCTGATCTATTAAATATTTGCTTCAGTTCATTCTATGGAATCTAATTAATCTAATTAATCAGCATCAATTCCAATATGGGCAATGCCTACCAGTGGAAAGGAGAGATGAACCCTTTTGCTGCCCTGAGTGGTATCAGGAGGTGAGTTAGCCAGTTGTACTGTACTGACATGCTTCAGCATTCTTTGTTGAAATAAAAACCAAGTCTTTTGTGTTGTTAGTAGCAAATGCAGAAAGCTACTGTTAAAATAGGAAACTTCCTGAGCTGCATGAAAGTCAGACCATTGAAGATAGTAGGACTATGGAGTGAAAGTAACTGTAAACAAAAAAACTTGCTGACTGGTGTCATTTTCTTGTCAACCTCAGCAAATGCCTACTCATAGGCAAGCATCATAAGAAGCGACCCACTTCCTTGAGCTTCCCTTCTTTTATTTTCTATAAATCTTTTGAAAAACTACTTTAAAGGGAATAAAAATGGTGACATTATGGTTGAACTATATATAATCTTACTTGACTGAAGAACTGCAGCTCTTTGGTCTGAGTTCCCTCCACAGTTAAAGAGGAAAAATAAGCACTGTCAGAAGCCGGTTCAGCCAGTGCAATAATAGGTTTGTATGATAGGTCTATACAGTAGGTCCTTTGAGGCTATATATTTGTTTCCGCAAATGAGAGATGCATCAAAAACTTCATTAGATGTAGATCCTAAACTTAGAAGAGATGATATCAAAAGTGGCTGGGAAACTGGGAAACAGTTAGCAAAGATGCAGTCAGGGGCTGAAGCACCTGCACTGTGTGGAGAGGCTGAAGAACCAGAGCAGGTTGAGCTTGCAGCAGAGTGGCTTTAGTGGGAGGCTTATGAAGCAGCCATCAAGAAGGTGGAGCCAGGTTCTTCAAAATGAGGCAACATCCATAGATAGAAACAAGAGCAAAAGAGATAGAATATAAGTCAAAACAAAACAAAAAACAAACAAACAAAAAAACCCCACTCCAAAACCAGTAAGGTAGTCCCTTACAGTGTGAGTTTTGATACTATTTTATTTGAAGCTCTATCTAGACCAAATCTACTGTTGGATGAGTTGTTGGATCTCCACTGTGTATTCTGTCTCCTGAAGTCATTAAAATGGTAGAAAAGGAGTCAAAATCAGTGTGACAGCTCAACTATGAGTTGTCCATTCCCACTTTTGGAGAGGTGAGAGTTTTCTGATAAGAGATACAGTGCTTTCTAAGAGGATCAGCTTCACATATTTATGCAGAGCCGAAGTATGGCAGATACAGCCTGGGAAAAAAAAAAGACCTAAATGTTTAATTCCAACTTTCCTTTCAGATACAGTACATCTCATTTCTTGTTTCATGGGTGGTGGAGTAGCAGTGGATGGGGGAGGAAGGCTTTCTCCTTGCATTGTTTTTTTCTGAGAGATGTGATGGCTTGGTTTTAGTACAAGGTAGTAGGTGGTGGATCACCACCTTGTGAACTTGGAGAGATGAGACCGAGTCCTGGGTCAGTGAACAACATTCTGTATTGTGCAGGGCAATTACACATTTTACTTCTCTGATCTTCTGATGCCCCTCTTACATTTCGTTTGTCTGCTTTGTAGGAATATGTTCAGGAAAGAGATGGAATCTGGCTGCATGGTTGATGAGATCCTTTAAGATTATCAAAAATCCCTGAAAATCATATTCTGGCTCTGAAGAGGAAAGAATTCATGTCTTAAAAACAACCTGTGTTCTCCACAGGTCGGTGGCTTTTATCAGTACTGGTTCTGGATTTGATTGGCATAGTTTCTAATCAATGCAAATGTATTCCTGTCATAAGCAACCTGTGCTAATTTCACACTAAAGAGAAACAAAACACTTAAGAAGAAAGACTCCATGGTGGTTAAAATGTTTTTGCATAATGACTCAAAAGCTGAGTTGTGCATAGTCGATTCCTCTTTCGGTCCCTTCACGGGAACCGGTTGTGTTCAAAGTGCCATCAACATGTTTCAAGTGGAAAAAGGCTCTTCTGAAAGTGGCTTCTGAAAGTGCTTTGCTGAGCACAGAAGGCACAGTAAAAGACATTTGGAATTGAAGGTGGAGATTCCTTACTCTGTATGTGATACTGATAGCAAATAGAAACTCAAATGACACTTTCCTTATCTTGCATATCCTCTGTTTGTGTCTTAGTACTAGCTGCTAGATCTGGGGTTTTTTTTTTGACCAATTTCATTCTCTTATTTCTAATGACTGCTGTTACTGGGGCTTGTATGGGACTTACTGCAGCATCAGGGTGCAACTGCTGTTTCAGGAAAAACTCCTTCAATAAAGCAGCCACTGAAAGGTGATTTTAAGCCTAAAGGAAAACATCTGCTGAAGTGCTTACTCCTGAATGAATATTTTGGAGGGCATATTATTGATGCTATCAGTGCCTTCCGGCTCAGTGCCTGCTGTTTCCTTGCTCATTTGGAGGATTAGCATCAAAAGAGATTCTTTGGGACGCATGCTCCTTAACACGTGTGATGAAGGTCAAAAATCTACTTCTGCTATGCTTTCTCTCCATGATCCAGTAGTTTTTTCCACAAAGCACCAGTTGTGCAAAGTTAAAAGGGAGAGGGGAGAGTTTCTAGTGTCTTCTGTTTTCTGCCATCCTCTAAAGTCATGTCTATAGGCATGTGTCGTGTCACGCACTCTGGTTCCAGTCCAGAGCTCTCCTTTGTGGCAGAGTGCAGGGCAGCTGGAACCTGTGAAGCCCCATGGGGCTGTCAGTAGACAGGGTTGGGGTGGTTGGATGTCAGAAGTAATTGGTGCTGGGACTTTCTGTGAATCTTGGTCCAGAGCTGAGAGAGTGTAAGCCCTCTCTTCTAGCAAAGAAAACACTTCTCTGTCTCACAAAATAAGGAAATAAAATATACTTTGAGCTAAGATACAGATCTTTCACATCTGAGTTACTCATTTGCAAGGGAGGTCACAGTCCACAATCACAGAATCACAGAATTGTAGGGCTTGGAAGGAACCTCGAGAAATCATTGAATCCAACCCCCCTCACAAAGCAGGTTCCCTAGAGCAGGTCACACAGGTAGGTGTCCAGATGGGTCTTGAATGTCTCCAGAGAAGGAGACTCCACAACCTCCCTGGGCAGCCTGTTCCAGTGCTCCGTCACTCTCACTGTGAAGAAGTTCTTTCTCACATTGGTGTGGAACCTCCTTTGGTCCAACTTGTGACCATTGCCCCTTGTCCTGTCTCCACAGGCCACTGAGAAGAGGCTGGTGAATTCCCTTTGTCTCCTGCACTTCAAATATTTATAAACATTGGTTAGATCCCCTCTCAGTCTTCTCAAATGATGGATCTGGATTTTGAAAGGAATGAGGAATGCCTCTTGAATGAACTGTTGTGCAGTGTGAGGAAGAGTGATACAGAAGACTGAGGAACAGGATTAGAATTGTACGTTACAGCATTAAGACTGGAACTCAAATACTGATTTAGGGCTTAAAATATTAATTTTTCGAGGGGGATATCTTTTTTTCTAAAAGGGAATATTGGATTTGGGCCTGGGAAGTTAGGTTTTGCATGAGAGAACAGGCAAGTTTAAAAAATTAAATTGAAATAAATGCTTGCCATTTTCAATACACGTTTCTGAAGATCACCTATAGCCAAGAAATGAAGAGGCATTTGAGTCAGATGACAAAAAAACCCCTTGTTGATAAGACTCTTTATGGTGTCACCTCAGAGTTTTTATTGTATTCCTAAGAACTCTTCAGTAACCTTCCTCTAATGATGAATCTGAGGGCATGACATTGCCTTTACAACTGTCTCATCTTTCAAATCTGTTATAATAACATGTGTTCCAAACTTCAATTTAATGTCTGTAGAGTTTCTGAAAAAAGAGAGATAGGGAGGGCAATAAAAAACCCACCAACCTTTAATTAGAATAAACTGCAAAATGTATGGAGCAGCACGAGTGCAAAATGAAATTAAGAAACTAGAGGGAAGGAGAAGGATGACAGAGAAAGAAAAAAGGAATGTGTGTGATACTCGTATATATTACATACGAAATGTTTTCCTACTACAACTGACGCTCATTTTCCAGACAGCTAAGTGCTTCGTGTTACCAAGTGCACCCTTCAGCACTTGGAATTAGACAGGCAAACCGAGTTTTCTTACTCTGGGTGTCTGCCACGGTCTGGTTTTTTTCTGCTTGTCTTCAAATGGTTTAGCTGTTTTTGAGAGAGCTGTTCATTTTGCCTTCTGTTTCAGAATCCATACACACTTGACCGTGGTATAAACCAGATAAAATTGTCTGCTTTATCTGCTGAGCCCTGCCAGACATTAGAACTGAGAGGGGAGGGGGGAGTGTTAAATGTATTTCTTGTTCTTTCTTCTTTGCCATGTAATCCATGCACGTGGAAAGAAAGCCGTTTGATTTGGATTCTAGTGGCACAGATTTGGGCAAACGACATGAGGTAAAGAAATTGAGACTTGTGGTGGTTTGACCCTGGCTGGAGGGCAGACTCCCACCAAAGTCACTCTATCACTCCCATCTTAGCTGAACAGGGGAGAAAATACATGTTGAGAGGCTTTGGAGTTGAGATAAGGACAGGAAGAGATCATTTCACAATTAGCATCACCGGCAAAGCAAACTTGGCACAGAAGAAAGGCATGAAAACTCGCTAATTTATTACACTACACAAAGAGAGAAACCAGTCAGATAATAAGAAGTACAAAACAGCTCTTAAAACACCGCCCCCCACCCCTCCCTTCTTTGCAGACTTCACTTTATTCACGATTTCTCCTCCCCAGGATGGCACAATTATAGTGTTGATGTCCTTTTAAGGCAGGTGCATATAGCCCTCCCCATGCACACACACATCTTAAAAGAGCCTTGTTTTGTGTCTTTCACCTGCATTTACATTCATTGTATCTTAACCCCACTTCCATCAGCTGAGCTGTAAAACGTGGGCTGCTCTTACCACTCCACTAAGAGTAAAGAAAATACTCTGAGTGTTGGCAGTGGTAAAAGTGCTACAGAATAGTGCTTTAACAGCAGCATTCCTTCTTTTTGCATTGTGTGCTACTGTAAAAAGCTGGTAGAACCTCAAATTTAATATGATTTAAAAAACAATATGCAAAAATAAAATCTTTAGCAGTTCCATTTGAAGAGAAACCTAAATGATTTAAAAAAAAAGAGGGAAAGAAATATCACAGCAGTCTTTTAACAAGCTCAGATAAAGTACAATCACTAATGGAGATACAAATGTCATGAACTTATCTGGCTACAGAAATTCATAAGAAGCTCAGAAGCAGTTGATGTAATGTGTTTGGTTCATTCATGTTAATACAGACTTCATTTGTTTTACTACCGGGATTTTTTTCATCGGCTCAAGTATGCCATTTATTTTTTTCATATGCTGTAATTGCCAAAGGGCATTTCAAGTGTTCCATTCCTACGGAGAATCAGTCTTTAGAAATAAATTCTCAGTCCTCTCAGTGGCAGTATTTGCAAAATCTGGTTACACCCGGACGTGAAAGTTAAACACCAAAGACTTTGCTACACTTCTTTCACCTAAATTCAGTCATCTGTCATATATGAAGAGGGAGTCATGAATTCACAGTTTAAAAAGGCCAGTTTGAGAAACTCTGCCTTACTGGCCTACTTTCAGATAATATCGTCTCAAAAATAGCTTTAATCCATCTGTTTGGTGCATTATCCTTGAAATGAGCTGAGGAACACATAATCCATTTCTGTACAAAAAACACTTGCTGTTCTTGTAGCTTTCCTTACAATACTCAAATGCTTTAATCTTATGCACTGTTCCCTAGTGTTTATTTCATACTTTGATTCAGATATTGCTGCAGTCTTCAGAATTCACCGATAAAACCCCCTTTCTTTAAAGCAGCCCATTTTCTGTGCTTAGTGCTCACAACCACTGGATATCCCCTTTGATCTCCAGGTGGACGTGCCACTGAACTTGTTCCACAGCCTTTTCTAGCCCAGACCTTGAATGGTTCCTCACAAGACTGCAGGTGACCCAGTGGTTCAAACGGAGGGCTGAAAAGAATCTATCTGGTTTTCAATAACTGCCTCACTAGTGTTCACTTTTCCTCAAGACATCACTGATAAAAGAATTTCCACTTGTTATAAAACACCAACGGGAGCCTTTTTATAGAAGTAATCCAGGTTCTTCACCTAGCTGTCTTGTGCAGCTCTCTGGTTTAAGTGTCAGAAAGGAGACATCTACAGGTCCCACTTTCAGCTTTGCCCAGGGTTTCCTGATAACTCTGAGTTTAGTCCTTTACCCTGACTAATGCTCATGGTTTCATGTGGACAATGGAAAGGGTAACCTGTCTTTCACCTTGCCTTTTGACTCTTTTGTCTTCTCTGGGTCTCTCTAATAGAGACTAAATCCTTGTGGATATCACCTCTTATAAATGTCCCAGATTTTAGCTGTGGACTCTGTTGTGGGTTTTAGTCATTTAGGGCTAGAAATGTGATCTTTTCTGAATCAAAACCAGTGTGCTGAGCTCAGAGGTGCTAGATATCATAAGTATCAAAGAAATACTTCTAGATAGCAAATGATTCAGTTATTGTGAGCTGAAAGTGTAATGTACAGCAACCCCATCCTTCTCTGAGAAGAAATCAATACGTCTGTGCTTCTGTCTGTGCCTGGTGACACTATTTTTTGTTTTTCATGTTGAGCCTCAAGTATAAGAAATATGAACAATATCTCACTCGGTCTTGAAAAGTCTTTTAATGCATCCAGAATCAAAAACTGCATTATTCGTAGTGGTCTTGGTGCTTGTTAGTGTGAGGAAAAAAAAAGAATCTGTGTAATTCCAGCTACCAACACTATTGCAAGGAAATAAGAGAAAGGCGATGTTGTGTATGAATCTTATTGAATTGCAAACTGCTTTCTCAGCAATCAGAGCCGTACACTGATGCAAATCAGATGCTTACATAATGCTGTTATGCAAGGAGGGTGACAAGAGCTGCAGTGATTGAGGTGCTCTGGGAGCATTCCTCCTGTGTTGTCCTTTCACTTCAGAAAAAGCACGCACAAATTAACTGCTTGAACTGGACGGTTTTAGAGTGTCTCAGACCCATCCCTGTACCATGCTGACTTTTCACCTAATTTGGTTGGTTGGTTGGTTGGTTGGTTGGTTGGTTGTTTTTTGTCCCGAGGTGCTTTATGGAGCATGGCAAGATGAGCAGCACCCTCTCCATGCCGTGTCTTGGGTACAGCGCTTTCATCTCAGATGCACACGCATGTGCTGTGCAGGGCAGCACATGGCGAAGATTAGGATGTGGTCTTTAGCTGACATACCAATGAACAGGCAGCTTCTAATTTAAGATGTGCTCTGCATTGCTACACATCCTGATGAAAACAAATTATAGCATTTGTGTATGGTCTTGCAGAGCTGTATTTCAGTAGAGCTGTGTCAGGAATCAGATTAGAATCTATATTTTTAAGTTAACATCAAAATAAGCCTATATATGCTAAACACATCTAATACCGATTTAAATGTCTAAAGAAGTTTGCGGTTGTTTTCCTGTTATTTGTCTTCCCCACCATTATCCCTTTGCAAAGTTCTCTGGAAGATGAGTCAAAAAGCACATCAAATAGTAAAGACTTTTCTGAAAATCATTTATTTTAGAAACAATAAATGGGATATCCTAATGGAAGCTCTCTATTTGTGGAATTTTGTGTATTTGTGTCCAAATATAGCGTAAAAATGCAGTGGCTTATTTTACATTTCAGATACGCATTGGTGTGTCAATGAGGTGCTTGTGCAGAGTCAAAAGACCAAGGATTGATTAGACAGATTAACCTGTAGATGTTTTTAATTTCCTTTAGCACACTCCTTTCCAATGACATGTTTTTACAGCAGTGGGAAATTGCTGTGCAGCTAGTATAGCTAATGCCAACTCACATGTAAGGCAAAATATGAGATGCTGAAGAAGAAAACATATCAGTAATTTGGATGATCTCCTTTGTCTTCCTCCTTGTTTCTCCTGGGGTCACCAAAAACAAGAGCTCGGAGTCCTTTTACTACAAAGGGCAATGAATGAAGCACCAGTAGCTGCAGCAAGCCAGGAAAACAAACAGGAGGAAAAAAGACAAAAGAGAAAATAGTAGTTAAAAGGGTAACAGATATATTTGTCAAAAAATTTATATTATCCATATGGTGAAGATACGGTATTGCAATTATTTGCATCCTACCTGTAGGTTTCCACTGAGATCTTGATAGGTTGGCTGTTATAAAATCACATAGAAATGTGGATCTATATCTATAATATTCTGAGCATTTGAGACAAAGAGGGTTAGGAAAAAAAAAGCAGGTGCCTAACATACCTTAGATTCTGTTTTTGTTTGTGGTACTGACCTAGTTTTGGTTGTGGTCTGACTGTGGGCCAGAAACAATATATTTTGAATGTCTATTTATATATAAAGTGGTTCACCTTATGTCAGAATTCAGATCTGTGTCAGACCTAGAAACAGATCCAGGTCACCTGGGAAACTAGTTTATTTCCTTATCCTGAGGTTAACTTATTATATACAATTTAGTGATGAATTACCTGAATGAAATCCTTATCCACCTCCTTTTCTTATAACTGTTTGGTGACACTAATAGTATTTCCACATTACCTGACCTTCCATATTTATTCCAGTATATTAACACTCTTCCCAGAGAATTTAATCGCTCTCCTACAGGACAGCTGTGTGTAAAATATTGAATAAAATACTATTAATAAATGGCAGATACAAAGAACTTGGTACCAGCTGTCTGATCTTATATCAAATACATTCTCTAACTCATAATGCCATAAATAAATAAATTTTTTAAAATCACTGATGTGAATTACATCCTTCAAGCCTGCTGTTATTATAAGTGAAACTTGGATGAATGGCAGTCAAAATCAAAAGTAAAGATATTCCACCCTTCTCTGAGCTTCTGCTGCAATCACAGGTCCAAGTGAATTGGGGAATTTTAATATAACCATTGCCTCTGTTTGTATTTAATAAAATATGAAAAATAGAATTGCTTTGTTTCACGAAACAGGCAACACATGCAATAGTGGTGAGTGCCTTAACATAAGACGTGTGACTCTCCTGGTGTGCTGTTGCCAGATATTAGAAATATCTTCATGTCTGGACTGTGGATGTAAATGCAGTTCTGACTACTTGGAATATACTGGAAAATGAATAAACAAGAAGGGTTTCTATGTGAATTCCCTTGAAATGGGAGGTAATAAAGCAGCGAGGCCATGGCAGAAGTGCTAATTCTGCATTCCCTTTGCAAGGCTGTTTTCATTCTTGTGGGGAGAAGAGAGGAGCCCAACCTCAACATTGGGAGTGGAGCTCCCCTGTCTCACATAGCCAGAACAACCAAATTCACAGCGTGAGCTCTTTCTTCAGAAGCAGGAAAAAGCTGTTTGGTACACTGACAAAATCGTAGCTCCTGTTTGTAGGCATGTGTCCAGGATAGGTATCTCAGATGGCGCTGAGCTGTGGGCAGGAGAGCAGATGTCACTACTGAAGCTTTTGACATTTAGTTCTTAAGGAAATGCCTGAATTTTTCTGGACCGGTTTTTGATTGCCATTTGGAAGATCAAGATGCAGTGTTTCTCTTGGGATTTTATTTTGCCAAGTCAAATCAAGCTCACAAAAAAAAACAACAAACAACCCAAAACAAAAACAAAAACCACAAACCAAAACAAACCCCCCCACAAAAAACACCTCCTCCTCCCACCCCCCCAAACAAACATAAAGAAAACCCAAAACAAAAAAATCCGACCTCTTTTGCTTTACATTTAGTCTTCCTCCTTATCAGACTTCCTGAGCCAAGGCATTTCCACACAAATCAGGGTTAGGGAAGACATTTTGCAGTGGTCTCTGGGAATGAGTTTATTTCTTTGCAGACAAAACCCTATCTTGTGCATTTTGTGATGATACTGCAGCCAGTGATACAGCAATGACTACCAAGAGGTTTTATCTGATTTTTCAGGAAAATTCATAGCCTAAAAATGTATTAATTTCTCTCTGTTCCCTCACAACTGTAATAATGTTGTAAAATGGTTTCTATTTTTTAATGTGCTTTTCTGTTCTTATTACTCTCTCCCTAAAATGAGTCTACAACAAGAGTTGCTGCTGTCATGCTGTTGCTATAGCTCATTATCCACAGACAGAAATGAGAACTGACCATGGCACAAGATGAATCTGTTCCCATCCCAGCAACTCCAACTGAAACACAAATGGAAGATGGCAGTGGTTTTGCTCATTCAGGGGGTGATGGGAATGAGAAACAGGACAAGGGCAGCTCTGTTTCCTTCTAAGGCTATGCTTTGACATGTTTTGAGTCCTGAAAATCTCAAACAGCATCTGGTTTGTAGAGCTTTTGATACTTGCCCATCTTCTTAACCAAAATATTAGCCAGAGGAAAAACCAAACACCCTTCTCACTAGGGCTTGATCCTACAGGAAACTGGCAAACTGCTTGTAAAAACAGAGAAGGTGACAGAGTGTACAGAAGACACCCAGGACATAGGGATCATTCAGAAACAGTCTATAAAGCTCCCCCATCTTCTCACCAAGGTAATGTTGGCAAAGTACCACGTTGGTCTTCTTCACTGTAACAGTAGTTAAAGATGGATTGAAAAAGAACCCATTCTTGGTCTGTTGTGTGAACACTGTTGTAGGGACTTTTGTATGTCTGCACCATCCCCAGATCATTAAGTTCCAGTTTGAAAATTTCCCTGAGAGGCTACACCTTTGGAACAAATTTATTTTGTTAATTTATAGTTACAGCTCATTCCAAGGTGTTTCCCTAGATATTTTCTTTGTTCTTTGGCCATCATCATGGCTTATGCCAACACTTGGTGACAGTCCTATCCACATACCTCAGTTCTGTTCCCTTCATATGCTGTGTGTGTCTGTGGTGTTCTTTCAAAAAGCATTACATAAAATGAATTGATAAAAAGACATATGATAATAAGCATACACACCTCAGGCTTCATGGTTTTAAAATCTCATGCTTACACAGAGAGCATTGTTTGCTAGAAGTCAGCAGTCTCAATAAGCCATTATAGCTTTGTTTACTCAAGGGCACACAATAAGCTCTAATTTCAACTCCCAACCCAAAACTCCTTTTATTAAACACACAGTGCCCCATCATGCACTTGGTCTGCCATTCACCTCACAGGCATTGTGTTGGCACATATTTTCCATAATGTAAATGCATCTTGTGCCAGCCCTCTTTCCCCCCCAAAAAAAAAAGCCCAAAACATTTCTGTGAATCAAGGGCCCAATTATTTTGTGATGTTAGCCTTCAGTTAATTAGAATTGAAGTAATGTGTTTCTGTTACTCCGAATGGAAAGAGCATAGTAAGTGCTGTGCTTGGAGGTGTGGAGAGTGACAGCGAGACCCTGGAACAGCCATGTTTTCAGAGTGGCAGGGACTGTCCTTGCAGAGACACTCACTGAGGGACAGGAGAACCTCAGAACTGGTTGTGGGTGGAGTGAATTGCGTGGGATAGTTTTGGTAAGGGACTTGTGCACAAAAGGATATTCTCACATCTGGATGCGTCGGGGGGAGGGGAGTGGGGGAAGGTAGCACAGAAATCAAGCAATCAATGTAATTTGTTTCCTCCCCTTTCTTATTTTCAAGATAGAGTAGCCAGCAGTAAAAAAAAAGAAAAAAAAAAGAAAGAAAAACAGGTGAGGAAAAGTGCACTTTTGTGCCTTTTTGGATTCCATCAGTTTCAGTCCATGCATGGGATTGTATCTAGTCTGGTAATTCCCTCAGTCAAGTCAGAAGTCAGATGGAGTTTCAAAAGTTCTGGTGAAAAACATTTGTGTCATCCATGTAACTGCACTGGAACAGGTTCCAGGACAGTTTTGGCACCCAGTCTCCAATTACAAGAACTGTAAAGAGGCATGTGGCAATTAAAAAATTAGCAGAGTTTTCTGAACTTTGTGAACCTCAGATATTTGGTTTGTGTTCAGATCAAGTTTTTTTTTTTTGCAAAGGTAGCAGGGATATTTAATTAGTAAGAGCTGGTTTTATGTTCCCTGTAACTTGCACTTTGACTGGAGCTGCTTTTCATTTCTATTATGCTAGATGTATATATCAAATAAATATCATTCAGGTTATAAATTTTGGCAACCTTGATCCTGGCTTACATTTGAAGGTAATTTGCAGTTTAATCCTTTTCATAACTACAATTTACTTTTGTAAACTGCTAGAGGAGTTATCTAGGGTCCACCCCCCACCCCCCCTTATTTCATTAAGCTACAAAAATAATTCTTTTCCTTCACGCTAAGAAAATTGTAAGAGCAGGGGAAAGTCTGTTCTCATACTCAGCTGGATTCTGCAATGAGAGAAGCGTTTATGGGACTGCTCATGGTGCTCCTTGAGGACATGACAGCTGGTCACTTAAATCATGGATGACCTCTTTCTCAGGGATGCTTTACAATTATGTTTTAGGAGCCTGTTTACTTACAGTTGTATTTTAGGGGGACATCTTAGCCTGTTTTGGCAAGCCTCACAGCTTCTTGCTTTGCTTTTCTATCTCCGGTACAAGTTTTCCCTCTTAGTAATTTCTTTTCAGTGCCGAGTGTAACAGTATCTTGCTTTTTTTTTTTTTCTCCATTTTCAAGCAAAGGCAATCAAGCAGGTAGCAGGGAAGCCTATGGCAAAGCAATTTCACAGAGCAGTAGTGAGAACCACAATGACCAGCTTACCTCCTAACCCACTGGGCGTTCTGCAGGTGCTCCTGTTGCATAGTCTGCGTCTTTCAGCACATTCCTTATTTTCTCTGAAGAGTGTTATTTGCCCTCTTTATTCCTGACCAATTCCTGGATGGTTTTGCTGGACTGTGATTGAAGCTGAGCCACATTTAGTGGTTCAGTAATTTGCCCACACTGCTTATTATTTTTATTAGAAATTATGGTCTTGGCTCTGCTGTTTGCTGAGTCTCCTTGCCACATATAACTTCTACTTTTTTCCTTTATTTTTTCCCCACATTTTGTCTTTTTTTCTTGTGTTCTCACTAGAAGTTACAGATAATACTGTGGTCTCTGTGCAAGTGTGGTGTGGGTGGGTCTTCAAATGCCCAGATGGAGTGAGACTTCCCCACTGAGCTTAGAATTTAATGCCCATTTTGTAATGCTGTTGAGTTGGGCTTTGTTCACCTACATAAACATAGCAAGAGTCATTGCTTGCTCAAGAAGCATACAGTGCAAGCAGATGTACAGAACTGAAGGAACCCAGGAGATGAAGTGGCTCAGTCCCTTACAGAAAATAGTAGTGTTCATCTCTTTATTTTTCTGTTTTGAGATATTTCTAACTAATTCCTCCCTTTTGGTATCTTAAAATGAGTGTGGAGTCTATGTCAGAGGATTCCTCTGACATAGACTCCTCTGACATAGACTCCACACTCATTTTAAGATACCAAAAGGGAGGAATTAGTTAAGTACTAACAGTACTTAAGAGATTATTTAGCTTCCTTCCACAAACTTGTATGGCTGACAACTAGTCTTTTGTTGCCACCAAGACCTGTTACATTAATGCAAAGTAGGTGATCAAGGGATCGGTATCTGGTATACAAACAGTTTCTCCGGACTGGGCAATGGAGAAGCTTAAATACTGTGTTCCAAAACTACTCGAGAAGCTGTTTCTCATTCTAAATGAGGATGTCCTACCAAATATGTCAAAAAAACAAGGCAACATGGTATCCTGACACTGATGGGATCCATAGTGGCTGCAGGCAGAAGAACAGGACAAGGACTTGTCTCCTGCCATGTAATTCTCTCTCAGCCCCCCCCGCAGTTTGCAGCCCAAGATTTTTCTGTGTCTTTGTGGCTTTTCTCTTGCTAATTAAATGGCCAGAAATTACTGTGGTGGATTTAGAGAGTAAACATGGAGCTGAATTTAACTGCCCATGCACTAGAGCTGGGAGTATGGTTCATGGAATTGCTTGCATCCGTGCAAATATGTCCAGCATAGGCAAACTTCTCAGTGAAAGCCCTCCTGGCATAAGCAGTGGCATTCAGTACCATGATCTCCTCTCTTCATAGCTTTTGGAAAGCCACCCCACTGCCAGGCGCTTCCAGTCAGACAAGCACTTGGAGTTGATCAGTGCAGTATGTTTGAAGATCCCCTCTGTCATCAAGCCCACCCGTGGCAGTACTGTGTTCTTGGAAGCTGATGAATGGTAGCCCAGTGAGGAGAGTGTGCTGAGGACAGCACATCTCAGTCCTCTGCCGTTAGTAAGAGAGCAATGTGCTTGCTTTGTTTGTGGCTGACCTCATACTCTTATTGAACTAGACTGTTTTATAAGCATCACAGAACACCAACTTACAGATCAGAGTGTGAAAATACACAGGAGTGGGCAGGGTGTGCATTTAATGAACGCTGTGGTTCACCATCTTTTGAAAAGATATTGCTTTGCTCACTGAATTGCCGGCAGACATTATGTTAATCTTTTCCAGGAAGAGCACTGAAGGCAAGAAGAGGTTAAAAAAGACTAAATCATCATCATGTTGGGCTGGTCTTGAATCTTCCTATAAAACATAAACCTAATTCCTGTACCTAGTAGGGCAACCGCTTGGCTGTGTGTCACTGCTCACAGGGTGTGATGTTCTGAAAAAAGCATCTGCTCCGCTCCTGGCAATGATTTTCAAAAACAATTTACACTTTATCTCTGTGACACCAAGAGATCACACATCAGCCAACACAGTCAGTTATCAAGAGTGAATCAATGGCTGGCTTACTTCCTAAGGTCTGTCTCCCAGTTTTATTACTGCTCACAGTGGAGCCAGCAGTTAAAGGGCAGCATGAGATGACCAATTTTAAGCTAACACTAGGTTTTTCACACTAGCTGAGTCTACTGTTGCACCATTTCCTTTAGAGTGATGTTGATATCAAAGAACTTCCAGCACAAACTTGCAAAGAGGTTAGCCAGTTATATCTGCCATTTGGAGCCCCACAAATATTTTCTTGAGCAGTGGGATAAAAGACAGCAATAATAAACCCAGTAGCTATATACAAAATATTGCAAGGAACAGTGTCTCAAGAAAACCAAGGGGTTTAGCAGCTAGAAGTAAAAACCCAACATAAACCCATGAAGTGGATATAAGACATGTGGTATGGGGATATCGTACCACATTTTCTATCCTCTTTAGGGAAGGCCACCCATATTGTCTGTGAATGGGAAGCAGCTGGGAAGTAATCTTTATCAGCCTGAAACATATACTGCCAATCTTCGGGACAAGCTATATTTTGAAATTATACTGCTTGTGCTGCCAAGTGGAAAGATGTTTAATGTGAAGAGTTCAATAATGAGAGAATTTAAAAATAAAAATAAAAGATCCATTCTTAAGCTCATTATTTTCTGATGTGGGAACATAAATACTTGTTAAAGATATTTGAAGTCTATCTCTACTCAAAAAACTCTCAGTGGCCTTATGTGTTCCTATTGAAATCAGTAGTAAATCCACTGACATGTTATTTCTCTGCATAATCTTCCATCAGCTCACATGAGCATGAAATTCTGGCAGAACTTCCATTATTTCAACCATTTTTCACAATTTACTACATTTTCTAATTCTCCATTACTTGTGTACATCTTCGCTTACCACATGTTGTCTAGGTCTCATATTCCTTTCGCTTCTAAAGACTTACAGTTATTCTGGAGTATTAATCCTGAATAACCTTGAGCATTAGTGAGGAAAGAAGTCTCTTTCAGATATTAGTACAAATTTATTCAATCCCTGACTGGGCATGATTCGAGACCCTATTTTTGACCCACATTTTAGATGGATGAATGATGTGTGTGTGAATTAGCAGCACTTTAGTGTTGGCTCTTTGTTACAAATCAGATGAAGACTGCACAGCCCGGATGAATAAATAAAAGGAAGTCCAACAGAATCATTCCACTTTTTAAAATTCCTTGGACCATAGTGCTATATTTTCAATAGACTCTTTCCAGTTTGGTGTGAGTTGTGTCAGTTGGAGTTCAAGGAGAAAGATGCCTCTGCATGTCAGTGCAGCTACTTTTCCTAACTATAGAAATGTAAAGGATCTAAGGTGAAAATTCCTGTCACTCTTCCCTCCACAAGCCCTTTAATTGTTTTATCATAACCTGGCTTTAGCAGGAATGGCTTTAAAATAATGCTTGCGAACACACCAATAAATGGTGGCCACGGCTGCCGGTGGCAGAGCCTTTGGATGACTTGTCAAAGTGGAGTCCAGGCAAGCTTTATGCATTGCCTGTTGTATTACGCAAAGCTGGGCAATCTGAAGGGGATATAGAATAGTTATGGGGAGCATGTAAAGGGCAGGGAACAGAGCTAGGGAACCCCTCAGTCCAGTACCCATAGACATCTCAATATCAAATGGACAGGATGTTGTCATCCTCTCCCTGCTCCGACCAACTTTGTGCTTCTAGTTTTGCACAGTATTTTTACTTTCTCTTCTTCTCCACCCCCACAATTATCACATTCCCTGTCTCTTGCTTTCCATCCTGTTAGCCTTGGATTTGACAGGAAACTTCTGGTGATATTTGAATATGAGTCAGAACCCATCCACAAACACAGCTTACTTACCATATTGATAGCCTTGGGCTTTTGCTGAGTTCTCACTACCCATTGTATAGAATCGTTTTTAAAGCACAGTGTGGCTTTGTACAAATATTAGATCGAAAATCTAGGTCACCCTGCTTAGTGAAGGGCAGATAAGGGGTTTGCTCATTTCCTAGTGAAAAATAATTTTTACTGGCTGACTTGATGATTTGAAAAAGAAAATGATTTAAAATAGCAATAGCTTAGGTAATTATGCAGTTTGAGTTCAGGAGTGGTTTCTCAGCATTAGGCAGATTATTGTTTAAATGCTGTGGGTGACAACAATTAAGGCAAATAATTGATACCCTCTTTAGAGTGCTGCATCTGTAGCCCAATATTCTCCTAGGACACTGTAAAGTGCATACTAAAGAGGAAATACTAATAGTTGGGGTTTTTGAGCATATGGAAAATATGAAGGCAGGACTGAGTGCAGAAAAAAATCGTTTGAGCAGCCCATAACTGTTTTAAAGCATTGGACATGTATGATTTTAGATAAACTGAAATGTACAGGGAGGCAAGGCATTGCTGGTTGATCCAGGGAGGTGATTATCCTGGTCTACACTGCACTGGTGCAGCCTCACCTTGAGAACTGGGTGCTGTTTTGCACACCACAGTGCAAGAGTGAGTACTGAGGAGTGTACAGAAGAGGGCAATGATGGTGGTGAAGGGTCTGGAGGGGAAGATTTATGAGGAGAGGCTGAAGTGCTTGTTTTGTTCAGCCTGGAGAAGAGGAGGCTGAGGGGAGACCATATCGTGGTCTATGGCTCCCTGACAAGGGGGAGAAAAGGGGCAGGTGCTGATCTCCCCTCTTTGGTGACCAGTGAGGGAATGGTGTGAAGCTGTGGACAGGGGAGGTTTAGTTTGTATATCAGGAAGAGGTTCTTTACTGAGAGGTTGGCTGGGCACTGGAACAGGCTCCCCAGTGAAGTGGTCACAGCACCAATCTTGACTGAGTTCAAGCATCTGGACAATGCACTCAGTCCCATGCTGACTTGACTGGCCCTGTGTGGAGCCTAGAGATGGAATTGATTATCCTCATTATCCTTACACCTCAGGAGGTTCTATGATTCTATGATGGAACTGGTTGTCCAGAGAGGTTGTGGAAGCCCCATCCCTGGAATTATTCAAGGCCAGTTTGGATGGTGCTTTGAGCAACCTGGCCTGGTGAAGGTGTCCCTGCCCATGGTGGGTGGGGGATGGAACTAGATAGTCTTTGAGGTCCCTTCCAACCCAAAGCATTCTATGATTCTAGGATTCTATTTGTTAATAATTTATTACTTTTGTGGTCAGATTTTCAGCCTTTGTTTGGTATTTCTGTAATGCTCAGCCAATTCTTCACTTTGTGGTACCAAATCTTTTACACATGCACAGATACAGAAAAAGAAATGTACTTTTATATACATATTTGTTCATCCTAGGAATACACATGGGTATTTAAATTTTATCATACATGCTTATGTTACAAGATGGCTTCACATCCTATAAGCAACTTTCTGGAATTTCTGGTTTTAAAATAAGTAAAGTTTCTTTCAACAGTGTGTCAGTCATTGCTGTTGTTATGCCCATGATAGGACCAACCTGTGGTAAGCAGGTCATAAATTTGGGGTTTTTCCTAGTTTTCAGATAGGATAGAGGTAATTTTCATACTATCTCTGGCTGGGGCAGACCACTGCTGGGAGAGCTGATCCAAACATAAAAGGGTGGCTAGTCAGGGAGAGGCGATGACTCCAGGACAGGCTGGGCTTGCAGTTATTGGGTTGGGTGATGTTGTCAGGTGACCAATTTGCATATATATGCTTTGCCTTTTCTCTTACAAGTACTGTTGCTATTCTGCTCTTCTTTTGCTGTCCCAGTAAACTCTCCTGATGCCAACCCACAGGTTTTACCTTCTTCTTTGAATTCTCCTTCCTATCCCACAAGAGGAAGGGAGTGAGCGAGCAGTCGTGTGGTGCTTAGCTGTCAGCTGGGGCTACACCATGACAGAAGTAAATCTACTCCTGAACAGCATCTAGGTCTTCCACCTAAAACCATTAAACACTGTAGGAGGGTCAACAAGAACCATTCTTTATAGTACTGAAGATGACAACGATGTGTCAAAAAGAAATTCCACTGAGCAAAGATTGCTACAGTGTGCTCTTTAGAGCAATGTAATGGGAAAGAACCCCAAAGCTGTTTTCACAGAATCACAGAATGTCAGAACGTGGAAGGGACCTCGAAAGATTATCTAGCCCAATCCCCCTGCCAGAGCAGGCACAAGTTTTAAACTGATTTAAACATCAGTTTTAAACTGATTCCAAATATTCTCTTGCCAACAAGCAAGAAAGAGTTTTTTTGAAAACTAAAAGTGGACACCAGGATCCATCAGGATAAACTGCAGCCAGAACTCACATAGAGAATCATATTGATCCACACATTGCCCTGCGGTATAAGCACAGCTACTTTACCTTTTAGATATAATGTAGATACCAAGTGTGTGCACTCAGTAATAAGATGATGAAGTTAAAATGATGACATTATTACTGGAAGTAACTCCATTCTGCAACTGGAATTTGCATGTTTGTGTGTGCATTCACAATACGGTATAAACAGGGCACTTGCTTGAAGTACAGTTTGTATGACAACCTATACTGGTGGAAATAGTTTGCTAAAAGAAAGAACAAACGGTTTAACTGATTTCTGTAATACAAGGATTTCTCTGTCTACCAGGCTGAATCTGAGTGGCAGATTACCTTCCTCCTACCGATAGATATTCTGCATTGCAACTACTGAACTATTGAAGTAATGAAAACTTAGAGTAGTGAAAAAAAGTCAGTTTTTTGTTCCAGTTTGCCAAGGATTACACACTGTACTGATTAATTCTCAAATGATTTTTAAAATGCCTAACTTATCTTGGCCTTCCTTGTCACTTTCCTGTTTTCCCATTCATCATTTAAACAGTGTAATTTTAGAGGGGATTCAGCTAACTTTAGCCATCTAGAAGTTAATAATCTATTCCAAGTGAGATTGAAAGGAACTCCCTGAGGGTGATTCAGTTTATTCTAATTAATTGCACTCTGGAAATGGGCTACCCACTTACCTGTTAGAGGGAATACAGCCATCTGTCTTGGATAGCTACTAAAAAGGTAAAGGTGGGTTAATTCTATCTTTAGAATGGGAGCTGTTCAGGGAGGAAAATCAGGGACACAATTTAACATTTCCAAATGTTCCTGTAGATAGCTGTGCGATGATAATAAAAGAAAAAGAAACCAAACTCAAAGCCACAAAAAAGCCCAAAACAAAATCCAAATCTAAAAAAAACCAGAACGATAAAAACCCATAAAAACATCAGTAAACCTCCAAAATCCGTACAAACATGTTTGTGTCTCTGTTAACTGTTTTATGCTGGTGTGTTCACAAACTACCTTGAGAATCTTGGAAAAGCTGGCCTTTTCTGTCTAGATGCCCAAATAATGAAGCAAGATCTCAAGGCTTCTTGAGACCTGCTGGAACTACTGGGAAACCCAAACCTTAAAGTTCCAAGTGGATTCTTCTTAAAAGAAAATCTGTTTTCAATTTAGAAAATAATTCAAGAATCTCTTCATCTCCTTGTCCCACATATAAGAAATTTTAATTTTAATTTCTGTTCGTTGAAGTGTAGGAATTTTCAAGTAGTACCTGGAATTTTAAAGATTTTTTTGGTAGCAAGCTTTCTGAGTGCATGTTCATCATGTTTGGGCAGAACACAGCCAGCTTTCACTGCCTTAGAGGTCTGAAACAGACAGAGGGATACTAGGAATCTGCTTCCCTCTTATTATTTTAGAGGAAAGTGTCTTTCTTCCAAAATTATGAAGTTATGCTGTTCTGAAGTATAGTTCTAACTGTTCTCTACTAATTATTCCTGCTGCTTCCTTCTAGATTCTGTAAATAAGAATTTGTAATAAACAAACAAATAATATTCTCCTAAAATTATTCTGATTTTGTGCCTCAAAACGTATGTTTTGATTTTTTTATTTTTCTTTTTTAATCCTCAAAATTTAAATAGATATTATTGTTTAGTAACTTCATCCACATTTTGTGGAGAACATAATTTAATCCTTCCTTAAAATCTGCTGGAGTAAAAAACAGCTACCAAAGCCAAGACTAGATAATAATAAACATGTTTATGTCAGTCGTGATGAACTAGTACAATCCACCAATATGTGCTTGTTTGCTACTAACTGCTTGTAGGCAGCCAGAGGCTGCATGCAGTGAGGCTGTCCCCAGGGATCTGTAAGCACTGCTGGATGAAGGAACAACCATCACACTTCTGCAGCGGGCTGGAGACAACCCATGGGATGTGCATTCACTCTGGACAATATTTCTGTTCTAACACACTGGACCTTCTAAACATGAAATCTTTAAAAGACTTCATTTAGTCTCTTAAACATCAAAAACAGATTTTAGTATTACAGTCCCAGATTCCTTACTCAGCTGTTTCCTACATCCCTTGGTGCTTCTTGGGCTTCTAAAGTTGCCTGACAGCTAAAATTCTGTTTACTACAGGACCATGAGTGTTGCGGTTGGATGTTTCAGCATCTATCTTCCATTAAAATTTGAAGGGAATCCAGCAACATGGCACTTCTCAATGTGAATCCCCTCAAGGGAGTAATCCGCTAGCTATCCTCAAAACACATCCATAGTAAATCAACAAGATGTGACTTTTCATAAAAGGTAGTTGCAACAACTTATCACTACAAATTACCTCTAATGCTACAGCTTAGTGGCAAGGACAGTTTCCCAGGGTGTGTAGGGTTCCTGGGCTGGACATCTCAGTCTAACAAGGTTCAAAGGCACAGTTCTTGCTTCTGAAGTGGTGGCCTTTACCATTAGGTTACATGCACTTTTGTATTGGCAAGTTCTCCACTAGCTCTCCTGAAGATGTTGCAGCCAAGACTCCAGGAGAGGATACGAAACATTACAAAGAAGCTAAATCTACATCTTGGATATTGGTCTGCTTGTTTTTAGCTTGTGCTGTGAACCTCACTTTTGAAAGTCAACAGCTATTAATTAAGTAAAACGAAGGGAAAAAAAAAAAAGAAATCCTGGTATCAAAATCTAACACCTGGTCAGAACCACATACATTAGTCAGGTCAATTTACCAGACCAACTTTTGTTCTATCCCTTTCTATCCCTCTATCCTCTTCCAGCCATGGGATCTTAGAGACTAGATTTAAAAATTGAGTTTGCTACATGAATGACACCTTTTCACAATGCACTTTGAAAATGTTTCTTTCTGTAACTGCAGTGGAAAATTGCTTAAGGAGAGGAAGAAGGGTAACGTTTTTAGAGCGGAAAAAATATTTGATGAAATCTGAATGCTGTGGAAATAGAAACCCATCTTGTCTGCAAGCAAAATTAAGTGGATGAAGTCCAGAGGTGGAAAACTGTATTCTTCATCATAACTTTCTAACAAAGGTCCTGACAGAAGAAAATGTTGAAAGCTACAATTTGTTAGAGCTGAAGCTTCCTTTAGAGAGCAGCTTTGTTATTTTCTATGTGTAAGAGTTCTATGTTTCAGTTTGGGCTTTTTAAAATCTAAGTTATTCCTAGGCTCCCACAACCTAGCACAAATTGTACCTTGACACTAAAAGAACTCCAGAATGATAACTCTAAACTCATCATATTGGTCCATTCCTTGGCCTTAATTCTGTATTCATTCACTCACTGTATAGTTAAGATTGATTTAAATGGGAAATCTGCCGATCCATCCCCCATGAACCCTGAAAAATGGTACACATGCCATGAGTAACCTATGTACACAGTGAAGATGATTTACCACATATAGTGTGTGTTTTTTTCAAACACATCAGTATTACTACTACTTTTGAGAAGAATTTGTACTTTTGAGGCTGAGGGTGATTGAGGCAGTTTCTGAAATAACACCATCCCAACTCTGACAGACTAGCAGGACACACATTTTAAGGTAATACTGTTTAAAAGCAGAGCAGTAACATTACAAGAGCATTTGCTAGGTTAAAGCTTTATAAAATGTACTCTTCAGGTTTGATTGACAGGTTAGTATATGAAGAACATGATTTATGAAAATACGATTTGCAAGTATTTGCCATCATTTACCAAGTTTGTACTGAAAATCTAAACTATTTACCTTTTCTAACCCTGTGGTGTGTTGAAAGAATTTTGCCTGTTTTCAGTACTGTCACAAGCATCATGTCTTACAGAGTCACTTGTCTGCAGAACATTACCTGTCCTCTTTCCCACCACCACATTTGTTTGTGCTTAATTGCCCACACAGGAGTACCTCCCCTTCTTCTCTCATACATTGAAACGTATGTACCCTTCTCATATAGGCTGAGACACAAGCGCATGCTGTCACTGGGGGGATTTTTGGGAGTTCTTTGCCAAGTAACCTTTAACAATTTTTTTTTTCCTTTAGCTGATACTAAATGAGTGACCTCAGCCATGCAGACCCTCCAGTTTAATTTCCCAGTGCAGCTGCAGGCTTGAGCTCTTGGAGATATTTTCCATGTATCAAAACAGCTGCATATACTCTTGCAGAGTGGCAAACAGGTTACTCTAAATAAATTTGTGAGCCTTTTGACAAACACTTGATTTTGATTGAATTGTTGGAATCTGCCTTTAAACAAAGTGCCCTGTTTTAGCAGCTGGCTAAATACTCTCAGGTGAAATCCTTCAAGAATCCTGTAGCTTTTACTTAATAAGATTTAATTATTCTACAACTTATGTGTTTCACATTAATGCTCCCGACGCTTTTGCCATGTCCAAAGGAGCAACCCAAGTGTTGAATTATGAAAAAAATAATTCCAGTGTAGAAATACAGCTAATACACCCAAGGTCAAAAAAACAGGCAAGAGCAATTTGCAACAACTAAATTGCTTGATGTAATACTTGGCTTGATAGTCTTTAAGAGGAGGCTTTACATAAGTCAAAGGTCTTTGGAGTAATATGCAAATCAAAATCCTACCACTCTCCTAAATCCTTTTAATCCAGTTGTTAATCTCAATAATGACCTAGTTTTGGAACCTTTACTGTGTTCAGCCACTTAATCACATTACCTAGTTTGCCCTTTGCAAACTTTTAGAGGAGAAATACATGTACATAAATAACATCCCACTAAAGTGTAGCTGAAGCCTTCCAGAACAAGTGTGGTTGTGCATCTCCTAGCACATGCTGAAGGCTCATACAGCTTCTCTCTGTCATAAAACTACAGTTTTTAACGGGTTGTAGAGCTTTGTGTAATACAAAGGAAGAAAGAGATGAATACTAAATCCCTGTACTTAACTGAAGATTGCTGGAGAAACTTCAAAGTAAAGAATAAGCATCTGTTACATTATATGTATTTTGTTTTCTCAGTATGACTTGCTATGCATGGTATGATCCCTGACATACATATTTTTCTGCAAAAGTAATGGAGATAATCACCTGATTCATATGAGATTTCAAATTATAGAGGAAGAAAATTCCCAACCATGAAAATGCAGAGAGTCACTTTTTTTTTTTACATTACTCTCTTATGGAGGGCAAGAACTGGTTTGGATTTAGTGGAAGATACCTAATTAGTGTCAGAATTCCTCAACAAGGGAAGACCAGCTAAACCACAGTATATACAGCACAAAAATGCCTATCCATACCAAGCACAAGTGCTCATTAAAGGCGGAAGTTCACTAACAGTGACTGCTTGGCTGGCAGATAGGCCCAGTGCTTTGCATCTGGGGAAGCATGTCAGAAGACACTTACACAATAGGATGATGCACTTTCTGTGTAATTCCCCCAATGAGATAATTGCATACCTGCCTGATTGTCAAATATCTGTCAAAAATGTTAAGCATATTTTCATATGAATTGGTAGAACAGTGGATGTTTTGTCGATTATTTTATTTTATAATTTTATTTCATTTTATTTTCCTCTACTTCTGAAAGAAGCTCCTTAAGCCAATCATATATTTAAAAAAAAATTTCTTCTATCTCTAATGTTTCAAAGCCATCCTGCACTAGAATTGAAGTTAAATTGTGGTTTTGTGTTGTTATGGCTCAGAGAGAATGCCAAAAAGCAGAAAGTAAAAAAAAAAAAGAAAAAAGAACCGCACCCCCATGAAATGGGTATAAAACCAGACAGTAATGTATGCACTCTCCATAAGGAGTCACAAAGGCTAAAGGCATTTGTTAGTTCACAGAGGCCTAAAAGACCCTGACAGGTACAATGCATGCATGAGTAAATACACACAAGAACTCTGAATTGAGTTTATCATTATTGGGAATTTTTAATTCAGTGAAAGTTAAAGAAAGGGAAAAATAATAAAAATAAAATAACTAAATGTTCATATTGCTGCTGTTCTGAATGATGTGAGGAAGGTGAGAGTCTTCTATAAATAATATGGCTGTGTGAAAATTATACTAAAAATCTTTGACCTTTAATAAAAAAAAGAAACCATTTGTCTAGATTTTTTTAGGCATCCCATAGAATTCTGTGGAAATTATGTAATTTCCCAGTATATTGCATGATCTGGTGCAAAAAACTTTCCAAAAGTAGCCATATTGTATCCCATTAATGTATTTTCCAGGACTTTCCTCTAAAGAATGGTTTCTTCAGCTCTTAAATCCCCTTTCTGTCTTGTGTCTTTTTAGCCTTTATAATATTTCAAAACATTTGTTGATATAAAATGAGTTTCTTATTTGGTCACTTGAATGAATAGTTATGAAGTTTTGTATGTCCTTGCTTTTACTTTCTTCTTGAGACTTTACATTAAGCAGGGTTTTAAGAAGAGTTAGTCTGTTGCACATGTCTGGTTTGAGATTCATATAGAGCCCACAGTTTAATGGTGATGACAAACAATGGTCTTCCATAATTATTCAGAGTAGTTAGCTTACAATTTTTTTAAGATAATTTCTTTATCATATTTCCTGACTTCATGACTATGCCAACTCCTACCCTCGGATATTTGTGAAATAACAGAGAATTGGAGAATGGTTGAGTTTGGCAGGAACCTCTGGAGACCAGCTACTGAGACCTGCCCTTCTCAAAGCAGGATCACTCACTGCTGTGTCTAGTTGGGATATGAGTATTTCCATTGATGAAAACTCCACAACCTCTCTTAGCAACCTTATTCACTGTTTGAACACTCTCACAGTAAAAATTATTTCTCTTGTCTTCAAGTTGATTTTTCCTACATGTGAATTTGTACCCACTGCCTGTTATCCTGTCACTGAGCATCACTGAGAGGAGCCTGGAGCCATCCATCAAGTATTTACACACAAAGATAAGATTCCCTTGAGCTTTCTCTGCACAATACTGAAGAGTCTCAGCTCTCTCGGCCTCTCCTCATGTATGTGAGATGCTCCAGTCTTTTAATCATTAATCATTTTCCTGGCCCTTTGGTGGGCTTGATCCAGTATGCTTTTGTCTCTCTTCTACTGGGCAGTCCAGAACTAGACCCAGCACTCCAGTTGTGAGTTCAGCAGAAGGATCATCTCCCTCAACGTATAGGTATTCATAGTGTAGCCCAGGACAGAGCTGGATGATGCAAGGGCACATTGCTGAGTTATGGTCAGCTTGCTGTCCACCAAGACCTCAAGATCATTCTCTGCATAGCTGTTTTCTGTAAAGCTTGACTCCAGACTTAACTGGTGCATGGTGTTATTCCTTTTGAGATGCAGAATTTGATATTTGACGTCGAACTTCATGAGGTTCATGTCATCCTATTTCTCAAGCCTGTTGATGTCTTTCTGAATAGCAACACACCCATGTTGTGTATCAACTGCTCCTTCCAGTTTTGTGCCATCTATGAACATGCTGAGTCTGCATTAAGTCCCACTATCCAGATCATTAATGAAGAACTTCAACAGTGTGACCCCCGGTATCAACCCCCAACCCCTGGGGTGCATCACTAGTGAGTGGCTTCCAGCTGGACTTTCTTCTGCTGATCACAACCTGTTGAGCTTGGCAGGTCGGCGTGTCCATTGTCCTCTTATTTGGCCTGTATTAAAGTCAATAAATAGTACCAATTTCTCTGCTTTATCACTCTTTCAGAGAAAAGATGAGTATGTACTGAGGGTAAAATTAGACATGCATGTATGGATATATTTTTATGAGAAGAGGATGTGCTGTCTCTTACAGTTAGTATTCCCAAAATTGCATACATTGGTCTCTATAAAGCTTAAAATATTCTTTCTACTGAATTTATGTAGCTAAGCAAATTTAGCTTGGTCCTGAAAGGCTCTGTGGATTTTAGCAGAGGCTGTATGGATTTTTACCCCCTCTGGTATTATTTGTTTTGTAACATTTATCATAAATAATACGCCTTTGACCCATTGAAGTACAGTAGTAGATACAATTTGCATTGAATGTTCAAAATGACATTGCTTGTATATTAAAATTACATCGATGAAACATTTCAGTCAGCATAATGACAAACAGAAAGGGGAAGAACAGTTTATTGGCATTTACAAAGTTGCATTTGTCTGTTGTCATGACTCATCTTTGAGAGTCTCTGAACAGGAATTGTTCAGTTACCCTTCCTATTAAAACTTTGCAACTCAGTTCCGAGGGACCAAAAAGAATGTTTTTTTCTGAGTCATTTTTAAGATGTTTTCTTGATGTGGATAGACAAAGTTCACAGATCTTTTATTTCTGTATCAGTGGCAACTACAATTTCCATGGAAGCAAGAGAGAAATCAGTCAGAAAGATAAAGGGCTACAGCAATAGGCAAATGCATCACTTAAAATAAGAGTTGGCAAAAATAAAATGTAAAAACTCTTGAAGCATTTGTGGAATGGGGAAAGGTAGGATAGGGAAAAGATGTACCAATTTCACATGTGTGTGTGTTTATATATATATATCTTGTGCTGTTCCATGAATATGAATAGTTTTATGCATACAAACACTCTTAGATCAGTGACCAAGTACACCTGTAAAAATGTCCAGGATCAGTACTACTGTAAAAAGCAGATCTGGGATGAGAGTTAGAGGCAGAGCCCCTAAGCTCTAAGACTACACAGAACCATAGGAAGATTGAGATTGGGGTTTAGTGTGAGGTCTCTTGTCCAGCCTCTAGTCCAACAACATGCTCAAAGCAACACTTAGATCATTTGCTCAGGGTTTCACACACAGCTTCCCTGATCAGTCTGTTCCACCTCTTAACCACCCTCATCCCGAAGAGGTTTTGTGTTTGTCACCCAACTGGATTTCCTTTCCTGGGACTTTCCACCATTGCCTCTTGTGCATGTCCAGAGTTATCTGTGGCAGTTCAAGGAGGCAATCCAGCACATGTGAGTTGCAGCTCCCTTCTTGCATTTCCTATCTTTCTCCATGCAAGGAGATTCAAGTGACTGTCCTTCCAAGGCTGGCACTTCCCTGCACTGCATGAACCTATCTTCACTACTGCTCTTCCTCCGGAGGAGAAAAAAATGAACTACATGTAGGAATTCTGTCACTTGCTCTACCTTACGGACCAGATTTCTTAAACTGCATTTGAAAGAGTCTTAGTCATTCAGTTGTACCCATTGAACCTGCACCGCTTTATGTTGGTTTATATCTTAAAGTCACATCTTTTTCTTGGCTGTGTTTCATAGCTACTTCATTAAAATGCTATGATATTGACTATCCTTTCCAATACTTTTAAAAATAAGAGTTCTGTGCACATTACTGCCTTAAAATGTTGGCACTCATGGATGACCCCTTTAAAATAACAATGAAAAGCAAAGAAATGCTCTGGTAAGTAACATAATTTTCTGCTGGTGAATCAATACCACATACTACTGTATGCTGCATACACACCCCACCATGAGAATCCATAAAGGCATTTGCATTTCCACACATGATGTGGTGAGTCCCCTTCAGACGCAACTGACTAAAAGGCACTTTAAAATGTGGCTGAATGGTGCCATGTTTTAGTCTTTCTGTGAACTAATCCTAACAGTTGTGGTCAAATTTCATCTCATTTGAATCATGACACTTGTATCAGAAGTCATGGAGCACTTGGTTTTCCTACTTGTTTATCACAGAACCAAAGGCCTGAAACAGATCTCAAGGTCACCTAGTCTTTCCCAACATGGACACCTCCTGTCAAAAGAGGGTCAGCAATGTCTGTGTCAGTTCTGATAGGCAGCGAAGACAACAAGGAGTTTTGGTCCTTTTGCTAGTATCCATTCAGAAAATGTCAGTGCAGCTTTCCCCACAGTGCAGCAGGTTCTGTGTCTCCACACAGATATTTGCGAATGGAGATGTCTGTCTCTGTCAGAAGAATAAAAGTCTGGTTAATACTGGAGTTGGTCTGCTGCTAATCAATAACTCAAAGCCCAGTGCTACGTGATAATAATGCAATCTGCCAGGGCAAGAAATCTGTGTTGGCTCATAATTCAGATATGATTCAGATGGGGAAAGAAAAGTGGAGGGAGAGGGGATTAATATTGGGAAATCTCATCTGTAGCTGCCATCTGAAAGCTCCAACGATAGAGCTTTCTGTAACTTGAAACATTAATCTTGATGATGTGCAGAGGTTGAGAAGATGAAAAGGGAACACAAGATAACAGAGTGAAACCTCTTAACAATTTTATCAGGCCCAGCTTTCACTGTCACTCACATAAAAATTGAAAGGGCAAGCATAAAGATCTGCAGTCTTTCAATACATAAGGTCTTCAAAGTGTGCTCATATTGGTCAAGAAAGTTGTTTTGCTGGGCCAGTGAATCAACAGCTGAGGGAACCTAAAAAGGAAAAAAAAACCCAGTTGTCAGGAGCATTCTTCTGAAAAGCCTAATATGAAGATGCCAGTCATTCCATCACCATCAAGAAAATGGACACAACACTTTGATGAATGCACCATTCACACAGACTGAAAAAGTAGTAAGTTCTTTTGCTTATTGGAGTTCTGCCCAGAATGAGTTATTTATACAAAGAGTGATGAAAGCCATCGTGGTTTAAGACAGAGGGAAGATTAATATATTCTGAATATTAAACTAATTTAAAGTGTAGAAGGGGAGCAGAACTAAATTTGTAGTGATCTCAAACCTTTTCTATGTTGAAAGTCATTCACTCACTGTAAGGAAAAGAGAAAAATGGACCTTGGCTAATTTTAATTGTCATTTGTTTGAGTCAGCTTTGATTGCATCACAATTGTCTGGGTTTTATGTGAGAAATTTTCCTCTTTTGATTAGTGTTTCTCTGTCCTCTGGATATTAGCTGTGAATCGCAGAATAATCATGACGAAGTTTGATTTTGTTTGAATGCCTATTATAATTCCATTTTGTCTCATTTATACGCTAACCAAATAAATCCCCCAGGAAGTTAGCCCAGGGACAGAGCTAAAGAAATGACAGTAAATCAAGAACTGGTTTTCCTGACGTACAAAGCTTTAACCTTTGTGGGAAAATTATTTAGTCTGTAATGAAGAATAAATAGAGCAAAAGAGAAGGCTGAGCAAACTGAACAGCTTTGAGGCTGAAAGCACCTTTTCTGTGCCTTCAGAGTCCAGCATCAAGGACTTTGACTGACACATCACAGCTCATTAGGATTTACAGGCCAGATGGTTTCATGGGAGTCCAATACATTTTTTCGTGCTGTTATCTACAGGTTCCATTCCTCAGTTGACACAAGTGTGCTGCTGGACCTACAAAGTTACAAGCAGATTATAAAATTACAAAATCTGAGAATGTGCCGTGAGGTTCTCACAAGGGCACAAACTGGACCTCTAGTTTGTGGAGGCAGCATAGGCCTGGAGCCATAACGCTGCAGGTGCCTGTGGGATCATCTCATGTGCCTAAGTGCCCAGCAGTGAGTAAGCAAGCAACAGTAGGTTGCATTCCCCAAAAGTAGACTTAAAGTGCTACTCAGCTAAACAGCATACATTAAACTTCAGACAAGATTAAATGAGATCTTTAAGGGGGTTTTGGGTCAAAAATTTGTGTTAATCACAGAAGTCAATGTAGAAATACTGAAATATCACTGAGCACTGGAGCTGGATGATTCTGCCACTGTAGAATGTCCTTATCACTGAGATATCAATCCCTGGGAAGTAGGTGGTGCACCACCATATGAGCAAAGCCTTGAAGTAGTCAAGCAAGTCACCATACAAGCACACACACAAAAAATACCTGCCTGAAAGAGGTTTCTGTATGAAAAGCCCTGTTGACTCTGTCCCAGAAGGGATGGAGGTGTGAAAGGAGATTTTGGATTAAATTCTTTTCATTTGACTTTGGGCATTTACAGTACAGAACCTGTATTTTAGTCACCCAGGATTACCCTTGTGTGGCAGTGCAGTAGGAGACATTTTATGGCAAGATTCATCTGACATGTTTTGGATGTCTACTTTAGATAGGATGAGAAACATTGCTCTCTGGCAGCGTCTGCTGCTCTCCATGAATCTGGCCAACAGCCTAGATGGTGCTGTAGGTATCCACACTTGGTCAGATGAATCCTCAGCCTTGTTGCTTTCTCCTGCCCTCACATACACAAGCTGAAGCAAATACAATATGCTGTTAAGGTTGTTTTCCAAATTTCTGTTTGGAGAGTCTACAGAAGACTGTCACCCAATCTGTGTAGCTAAAAAAAAGAAAAAAAGGATAGATTAAATGTTTTTAATTATTTCTTGAACAACAAGATATCTAGTGTGTATTACATATGGGGCCTTTGCCTTCAACCCTCCTGTGGCCCTGCATTTGGCCAGGAGAGCAGGAGGTTCTCCTGGCATTGCAGTGGCAGCTTGGAGCCTGAAAACTTGATGCACCTCTCCTGAACTCCCCATGCTGTCAGGCCACTGGCATTTCTTATGGACTAGCACTAGCCTGTTGGCATCATCTTCTTTTCTGTCTTGAAATAACCTACTTCACAGAGAGCAGGAAATATAACATGGATTAACTATATCTTCCTCTGTAGCCAAGCCAAGATACCTACATATGATTGCTTAAAAAGCCCATGCATTTGTTTTGATTATGCACACCATAAAAGAAAGTAAAATTAATTTTAAAAATGGGCATTAACCCATATGTAAAAAACAAGTTTGAATTATTATTGCACTCAGGCAGATGTGTCTGTATAACTAACATACTTGTGAGAATAAAATCATCGTATTTTGTTTCATGTCTTTTTAAAAATTGAGCCACAAGTATGAAGAGGCATGAAAGTTAAAATAAACCTGTATTTAAAATGGTTAATTTGTGTAGAATTTAATATGTACTTGACTATATATGCCTCACTTCAGTCATAAGATGAGAGGAGGTAATCTGTGTGAGTGTAACAGGATGCCTAGCTAAATTGTAAATTCCTCAAAGACAGAACAGAACAGACACTGTGCATCAGTGCCAATCTGAGCCTGACAACAATACAGCACGAGCTGGAGAAAAGTTTCCAATCACGAGCTTATTCAACAACAACAACAACAAAAAAAAAAAGAGTTCCATGACATTTAAATTAATTCATTATTTTTGTCAGAGGAAAAAAAAAGGAAATCAGTAGGTTCATTCAGATGTGCTATATGCAAAATGTTATATTTGTTAAGACAAGATTCCAAGCTCACATTTTAGACAAATGCAAATTTTCACATTCTACCAAATTCTGTTTTGTTTTGTGTTTTTTTTTTTTTTCTGGTTTTCAGTTCTGTGATCAAATCAATGGGTAATTCTCACAGCCCTGTTCCCGTGCTGCTGTGTGCTATCACAACCATTTGTCTTTGGAAGTTTTAAAACAGCCCAGGCTTGCTTATCACTGTCAGGCCTTTTTCCAAATGGAGGGGGAAAACAAGATATTAAATATAGAGAAAAATGACCAGTACTATAAACTAGTGCTTCTCAGTGTGCTGATGTTTTCTTTGACCTTTCTGATGATGTTATAATGTCACGACTCTGCAGCTTTGGCCTGTTTTCTTGCATAGCCTCCACTGGGCTAGATTTGATGGAAATAAACATCTTACATAACAGTCCGGCTGTGCACTCAGGTTTTTTCTTCTCTCGCTCTCTCTTTTTTTTTTTTTTTCGAAGGAGATTTTCCCAGCATGAATTCTGCACATACAATTAACATTTGCCAAATTTCATCTTCAAAATCTGTTAGGGTTTATAAGAAGATTAAGAGATGGATCCGATGTGCTTCATCACCCTTCCCCTGTAATCACACAGCTTTGCACTATGAAAAGGAGCAAGATGCAGGTTAAAACTGCAGTAATTCCCTTGAAAGGAGACCTAAAATAGATGACTGTGAATGTGAGACTTTGTTCTACCAGGATTATTTAAACCAAGCCCTTTCAGGAAAGAGCAAAGATCAGATACAGAATATGCTCACAGGCATAAACAAATACCCTGACCTGATAGCTTTGCTGTTACATTCATAGCAAAGACAAGGATGAACAGTACTGCACAGCAGAATCTTTAACACTTTCTTTTCTTACTTGCTTGTTTTGACTAAAAATCTGGCAAGTGTCTATATAGACGAAGACTGGATAGGAAAAATTCCTAAAGAATAAAGATTGAAATACCTATACAGAAATATTTTTAATTGAAGTGAGTACAGAAATACATGCATTTATATACCAAGAAAATCAATGTCAGAATCTATATGAAGAATTGGTATTGCACATGTTACATACACAGGTTTTTTACATTGGGGAAGTTTGCAGAGAAAATTTCAAGAAGCTTTCAGAGATGTTTGCAGCTAAAGTCACTGGAGACACCATCAGTTTCTGCTTTCAAAAATCATTGAACAGTTTAAAAATAGTGCCAATTAAAACCCAGTATTTTTTGTTTTCTTGTAATTTGTTTTCTGATTTTCCTGCCTTATGGGTGTAAGCCACCACCAAACACAGAAAAAGCTTACTTAAAGAAAATTAGGAAGTTAAGTTTATGGTAGTCATTGTGCACTTAAGCTATGGATTATTAATATTTTTTTTTTAAATTACAGTACCAATTCTTCTTGCTTTTACACTAATTTCACCCCTCCATATACTCTGCTGGTGTTAGTGGGGTGACCTGATCAGATAGACAGCATACTAAATTTGTAAGTCAGAAGTGTTAAACCCACTCTACTAGAGAAGAAATTATTGGTGCACTACAGTGGAAATGAAGTGACTCCTTTTCATTTTTAATAATTGAACACTTTGCCAGCTCATGTCCGTTAATCAACCTAAGCACTTGTGTGCTTGAAGGAATGGCCCATAGTACTGCAGAGGTGCATCAGCAGAAGCCCAGGAACAGACTCTCCCGCTTCTGCAAGTTTGGGAAGATCTTGTTTCCAACTGCAAGGTCCGAGATAAATGCAGGCTGACTTCCTCCACTGGCCAAGCCACTGCACAATAAGTTTATAGCATCTAAGACAGGTTTTTCCAAGCACTATTAAACTCACTATTTCTCTCAGCAGGACATGTTATGTTTAATAGATCTTTTAAATATTTACTTCTCTCTGGAAATAATACCTCTTCAACTCAACATTCTGTTTAAAATTACGGGATCTTAGGAGTAATTCTTTAACTGGTATCCTTCCTGCCTAAGGAAAAGCTAGGCAAGGTACAATTTAACTGACAGTCCTCACTATATCAGATCATATAAATGCTCTTTTTGAGACAAAATTCCTCTAGTTCTGGCTTTCTTTCAATATTTCCTTTTCACTGCAAATTACATTATAAATTTGGAAGTGTGATACTGCAAAGGGAATCCTCAAACATCTTCTAAATGCCCTCACAGTTTTGGGGGGAATCAAGCCAAAGAACTGGAAATGTAAATATAAATTAACATTTATGTTATCTAACTTGCCTTCAAGTTATGTTCATTTTTATGTCAATTTTACAGAATTTTCCCTATTTATTGATACTAAATATTTCTATAACACGATATAATATTTATAATATATTATGTGCAATATTGATAAAGCAAGAACATTCTGGATTCATTCTTAAGATAATATATTTATTGCGCTGGATATGAGCCACACTGCAAATCCTAGTGTTGCCAGAAAATGGTAAACTACAGACGAATACATCGCATCAATTGCGAATGTATTACTGAAGTTCAGAGCTGGCAGAAACATTTATCTCTTAATTCAAAGGAATGACATTTTGTGAAGGGTCTGAAAAATTAGTTAAATTAAATCAAATCCAAGCAAATAAAAAAGCATTCACTGTCTATCGAAATAAACTTGCTCCATGCACCAGAACCTTCCTAGACTGTTGGCATTGCATTGCTTTTAAACTGGATTTGAAATGGCAAGGAGAATTTATTCTGGCAACCTACACACTATGTGTTGATAACATTTGGTTGTAATGAATGTCGTCAGCAGAGTGCCGCAGCCAAGTAACACCAAAGACAGTCCACAAAGGAACCACTTTAAGGAGGTTTGATTTCCTGATGAGAGGGAACAAAGAAATTCTGGAAGAGGATGCAAGTAAACTTGACAAGTCATGCTGTGTGGAAATTGATCTCAAAATTTCTCTCCTGTCTGAGTGGAAGAGAGTGAAGCATTCAATTCTCTGCTGCTTCTGCACATCCTTGATCATAGACTGGCTTTAGTTTCTCAGAAAAGCCTTCTGAAAGACAATTAGCTGAAACAGAAGCTGCTACTGAGTCTGCAAAGTAGGAATAGGGGAAATAAACACCTTCTAGTGGTGTTTATGGAGTCACACAGCCGCTTTTAGCCATATTTGCTCCCTTGCAAACCCTGGTTTTGCTTCCACCTGTGAGCCTGACTTCTGCAATTGAATTCCCCTTGGGCTTGCATTCCTTGTAGGAGTCACAAATAAAAAGTGACAAAGTGTCATGGCTTGAGGTCAGGAGCATAACTCTGGAAATACTAGTTTAGGAAGAACAAGCACAGCAGCTCAATAAAAGACAAACATTGTCCCAGACTGCAGCTGGAAAACACAGCTATGTCTTAAAGCATGAAGTCAACCTCCACCCTTATGATGTATATTACAGTTAAAATGCATTGGTTACAGCAGTCAAGAGGTGAACAAAATGGACACACAATTGCTTCTATGTGAAAAGAAATTTCTCATGTGCAAATGGAAATCACTGGGTCTACACTACTACAATTTTACGAGGCTTTGACCAAACATGTAAATTCCCCTCACCATAGCAGGTACATGAGATCCAGGTACCAGATCACTGTACTGTGTGTAAACTAAGAGCTCAAAAAAAAGCATCAACAAATAATTTCCCTTTAAAGGGGAAGAGTGATCTTTTCCTAAAGTTCATAGCTAACCAAGAAACAGATTATTAACTTAATGAGAATTAGAAAAATGAAGTCTTAAATGTCTTAAAGCAGCAGATAAATTTAACATAATCATAAGTCCAAAATTTCAATTGCATGAATATAAAATGTATTATCAGACATGCTTTGTTTTAAATTAAAGCATTACTTTATATTTTTTAATTAAAAGAATTCTAATTGATCTTTCCCCACACACTTTTTTTCAATATGACGTTGATTCTTCCTGATACTTTTGATAAGGAAAATGTTGAGTTCTCAAGAGTTCAGAGGCGACTATTTTTCCTTCAGATATGCACTGATAAAATATTTTGTTAGTAGTGGTTCTATTCAAGAAATGCCCCATTTCTCCAGAAAAATAAAATAAAAAAAAAAAGGTCTCAAACCTTAACAGCACTCCCTTCCCTGTAACAGCACAAATCTTTGGAACATCTAAGCGGGAAGTGAAAATATGAAAACATCTGCTTTTCATACTTCAAGAGAATCCCACAGTAGCTATTACCTAGCTATTGGTAAATTACACAAATTCTTACATTACGTGAGGATTTGCAGTTAGATCTCAGACACTTATGCAGCTTCTGTCACACTCAATGACTATGAGCGATCATTAAACAATAAGAGTCCCCAGGCATAATTTAAAAGGTTTTCCAGACCTAAAAGAAACCCTCCTTTACCTCACACTGCCCAGTAGAACAAAGTATTGCTCAGTTCTACATCACTACCTGTATCCTATGCTGAATGTACCCCTACTAGGGTAGGACTGCTCCAGGCTGAGGACTTTTCATAGGACTATAGAATCACAGAATCACAGAAAGTGTTAAGTTGGAATGGACCTTTAAAGTTCAAATAGTCCAACCCCCCCTGCAGTAAGCACGGACATCTTTACTATATCAGGTTGTTCAGAGCCCCATCGAGCCTGACCTTGAATATCTCCACGGATGGGGCCTCCACTACACAGAATCACAGAATCACAGAATGTCAGGAATTGGAAGGATTCTCAAAAGATCATCTAGTCCACCCCCACTGCCTGAGCAGGATCAGCTAGGTTAAAACACACAGGAACGCATCCACATTGGTCTTAAATGTCTCCAGAGAAGGAGACTCCACAACCTCTCTGGGCAGCCTGTTCCAGTGCTCCATCACCCTCACAGTGAAATAGTTCTTCTTTAAATTCAGATGGCACTTCCTGTGTTCCAGCTTGGACCCATTTCCCCTTGTCATATCACTGGTCTGTCTCTGTCCTACTGACACTCACTCTTTACATATTTATAGACATTAATGAGGTCAGTCTTCTCCAAGCTAAAGAGACCCAGCTCCCTCAGTCCTTCCTTTAAGGAAGATGTTCCACTCCCTTAATCATCTTGGNTTTAAATTCAGATGGCACTTCCTGTGTTCCAGCTTGGACCCATTTCCCCTTGTCATATCACTGGTCTGTCTCTGTCCTACTGACACTCACTCTTTACATATTTATAGACATTAATGAGGTCAGTCTTCTCCAAGCTAAAGAGACCCAGCTCCCTCAGTCCTTCCTTTAAGGAAGATGTTCCACTCCCTTAATCATCTTGGTGTCCCTGCGCTGGACTCTTTCAAGGAGTTCTATGTCCTTGAATTTAGGGGCCCAGAACTGGACATAATATTCCAGGTGCGATCTCACCACGGCAGAATAGAGGGGGAGAAGGACCTCTCTTGACCTACTAGCCACCCCCTTTTACTACACCTCAGGATGCCATGGCTTTCTTGCCCACGAGGGCACATTATTGGCTCATGGCCATCTTGTTATCCACTAGGATCCCCAGGTGCCTGTCACCTACACTGCTTTCCACCAGGCAAACTTGCTGACTGTGCTCTCTAGTCTCTCATCCAGGTCATCAATGAATATATTGAACAGTACTGGTCCCAGTACCAACCCCTGAGGGATCTCTCTGGGCAACCTGTTCCAGTGACCTACCACCCTCATACTGAAGAAGGAAGGAGAGCAGAGTTGAAAATCTGGATACCTGCATAAAAGAAAGGTTGAGCCTAGAAAGAGGAGCAAATTCCTTACTTCACAGAGAGAAAAAAAAAATCCTAAAGCTCAGACAATTTTTTCCTTATGTGGTTTAACATCAGTGGATTAGCAGAAGATCCACTCAAGAGGTTTTAATGCATTTAGATCCATCTCAGCTATAGCAAGTTTTGGCACAAGTGTAATTTTTCATAGGAAGACAACCCCCACCCCCCCCCAAACCACTCAAAAAACTCCGAACAAAAAAACAACCAAACAAAAAACCTCACCCCTCAGGTAAAACACTTTGAAACCCTAACTGCTGCTTATATTCAATGAAGCTTGGTTTTCTTAGTCAATCAGATAGAATTCATTGGATGCCTACTTGTATGCTTACTTGCATGACACCATTTGATGGTCAATGGAAAGACCCAAAAGGAAGATTCAATTCTTCCTGAAGTTGATATCTAAAATTGGTTGGATTTCTGCACCCTAAATATATTTAGTTCACTATTGATTCGAAAAGATATCTTAGACAAGTAGCTCCCAAGTAGGTGCTCGCACGATAAAACAAAATTGAATTAGCTGAATCTCACACTTAAAGTGTAAGAAATATTTTATTGGTTGGAATTGGAATTGATGGCTTTTTTTCTTCCAATAAATTTTCTTGCTTTTTTCTTTCCACTCTGAGTGACAGACAAAACAGATACATTTCCTGAATACATGTATATTTTTTCCTTATTCATTCAACCAAAGTTGATAAAAAATTTCTATCTCAAAAGCAGTGAAAAATGATAACTTCAAATAGTATTTACCACCTGTGATTTGAGCCCAAATTCAAGTGCTAGAAATACAGAAATTGAATTTTCTTGAGTGAAGAAGTGATATTAGTCATTATAATATATATGATTAACGTGTGATTATTTTGAAAGGAAAATATCTTGTAATACCAGGGTATTTTCTCTAGGCTCATTGTCAGGCAAATTCTTAAAGCTGTTATTTGAAGTTTCCCACAGACATCTCTAAAAGCTCTTTTCAGCACCAAATACCAGCACAAGCCTGAACAAGCTGCACTTAAATGTTCGTTCCTGCAATCCATCCACTGTTGTTCTCAAATGGCTTGGTTCTTGCATTAATCTCTAAGGCAAAATTCTTTCTTAATAAAGCTGATAGCAGCTTATCTCATGGAAATACAGTGTCCTGTGTTAGTGCTTAATATAGACAGGCTGGACAAAGATGACTCCTGACTTGTGCAAGCACAGAATACATATAAAAATAGATTTAAAAATCTATCTTTATAGATAAATATCTTTCTCATTCCTATATATGCAGAAGTCAGTATTACTGTGCTGAGATCTGAAGAGGAAAGAGCTGATTCATCACAGGTCACTGCAGTTTTACAGACTCCTTCCTCAATGTCCATGACCGCATCCTCTGCTGTGACTGACTATGAAGCTCTGGCTTTATTATAAACTGCTGCTCTATAACCTTGAGCTGGGGCCAATGCTAATAATGAACTTCAGTGCCTAAAACAAAAGGGTTTTGGAACAAAAGCATAACCTTTAAAATACACATCATAACTGCTGCTTAAACATAGATGTGCCTGAGCTTGCTGGGGCCACCTCTCTTCATAATGTTAAGGTCTCCAAATGCAGAGAAGTGCCAGAGTTGACCCTGTCTTCTGAGTGGCTCCACACTTCCTCATGCCTGGGCATGGATGTTCTTCAGCTTGTTTCTATTCAGCAGGTCTATTCAGCATGCTGAACACAAACACAGCAGGACAGGGCTCTTTGAAAATGCAGCTGTGCTACCAATTTGGGCAAATGAGCTGTACTCTCTCTTCTCTCTCTTCATGTAAATCTTGAATGTTTGGCTGCACCATGACTTGCCTTCAAAGGTAAGGAGTAGAGCATGTCTGCCATTGAAACACCCTGTTGTCCAGTAACATCACCCAAAAGTTTCAATTGTGACAGTATTCACAGTTGAACCTACACAAATGGGGGTGGAGGTGAGGTTCTGTGAGAGTGAGGATGAGACTTGCTCTTGTGCACCATGTTTCCTACTCTCTAGCCTGTGAAGTTGCCTGCTTAGGGCTTTAGAGACAGCCCCCTCTTCAACATGTCAGCCTAAGTCAGCTCCTCCTCCAAGGTGATTAACTCTCCCAGTGTGCCATGCCAGGAGCTTTAAACCCCCAAAATTCTGCATCTGCTGTAAGCACACAGTTCCTTTCCCACCAGCACCTCCATGCCTGTCATGGTATCAGTACTCCAGCGACATACTCCTGCTTGCCCTTTTTTGCCTGTAGCTAGGAAAGAATCAGGATATGTCTCAGACCTGATTGTTAGGAAGACAGAAAATGGAAGCTGTCCATATTAAAAAATAATGTATTGACAGTATGTTTCCTGCATAGGTTTACAACCGAAATGAAATAATTTGGAGTCAGACATCTGTGTACTTATAAGGATGCTTCCTTTCACTTCTGTTCCTCACCTAAAAAGAGGGGACTGTTGTACCCTTTCTCTTGATCCCCTTATATACCTGGGCTCTACAAAACATTTGGAAAAGGCTTTCTTTTTTCTCACCACTTGATATCTCATACAAAGTACCTACAAGTTTTCCTGTTATGCTTTAGGAAAATCCACGTCACTCTAAGACTTAGGTAAGTGTTGCTCACAAGGATTGATACTTTCAACTTCTCATCAGACATTTAAAGACATTCCTTAAAAGATTCCTCTTACAACAAAAAGCCCACTTCCTGTATTCTTACAAAATTATTTTCTTGTTTTCATGGTGCCATTCTATATCCAGTACTTTGCCCATGATATGTTTTCTGAGGCTTGCGTTTGCATTCTGAATCATAAAGCCAAGCTTTACTAGGAGATCCAAGAGATTTAGATCTTATGCATTATCTGTGTGAGGCTTAGCAGTAAATTTTTCAAACACACAATATGCTTAGCCAAAACAAAAGTGCTTTAGAACTATTCTTTTTCACACACAAGTGAGACCTCCAAGATGCTACAGCAATAGAAATAAACACAATAGTCATTCTTTTGCCAAGCTTAGACTGAAGTTTAAGAAAGGATTTTTATTTTTCTTTAACAGGATATTTTGTAAATACAAAAACATCTTCTGCTTCCTGAAAATGTCTTTGGTTTATCCCTCACTGTTTGGCTTTTTCACTATCCTTTCTGGCTTCTCTGTGTTAGGTACAAAAATATTACAGTAGAAAATGTTCATTCGCACATGCTAAGTCTACATGCAGGTTTTGGAAATCTAGTTGGGGCAAATTAGCCTGCCTTTGTTATATACTAAATTTAAAACTTAATGTAACCTAAACTTGTTTAATATTTAAAGGGATCCATTTCTGCTTACAATAGGACTTTAGCACAGGGGAACAGTATTTGCTAGGAGATTTTGTTGTTTTTCAGGGCATTGGCAGTATTCTCCCAACCTAATTATAGGCATCTAAGCAGGTACCCGGAGTCTGAACTTTAAACTAGGTCTTGTGCTCCCAGGACAAAGCAGCTAGTGAGAAAACACATTATTGTTGTATTCTGTGTTGCACATCCTTGGAGAGTAGGAAGGTGAGGAAATGCTTGCCTCAAAAATGCTCAAAATGATGAAAGCAGATTACATTTGTATGGCTGTAGGTCAAAATAGTCCTCTGAAGAACATTTGAGATAATGCACATAGCTGGTACAGTACTGAAGGGGCACGTTTCAAAAGTAAGGTCATGTTGTAAGAGCATGTTCTAGATTTACTATGTTGATTCATGGGATCAATTCATATTTGTTCAAATTAGGACCGTGCTTTTGAAATAGTTTCCCAGTCATCTCACCTGAACATGCTTTGGTCTGCACATTTATGTAGTCTTAGAGTACTTTAGGATGAAGCTATACCAGAAGTGCCCGACATTCTACAGTATGCCAACCCTGCAGCAACACCTTTACTGTACTCCAGCTGCTACTGGGTGAAATCTTTGTATCACACACTATGGGCTTTGGGTCCTGTGTATCTCTGTTTCATTCTGTAGGTTGAGATCCATGCTCCCCCTACTCCATGAACCACACTACTTGCAAATGTAAATATAACCCATATGATATAAAGAGTACAGGCCTGAATTTCAGCTGCTGATAAGCTCAGGTTCGTTCATTTAGCATCAGTGATGCTGCTCTGATTTATATCACTTGAGGAGCAGCGCCCAGTCAAATGTTTTTGAACAAGCACGTCAGGAAAAAGACGTCATATACATTTGGTTGGCCATTTCTGGGTTTTTATTAGGCATTTCTTAGTCTTCAATTGGCATAAGAGTAACTTCAAAGAAAGCCACAGAACAGGTGCTCATCCCCTGCTCACACTACGTGCTACGTATGCTTCAGTAACTGCAGGGCTTCTCGCTAATCTGAAGCTGAAGATTCAGGAAGGGTTTCAAATGGGTAAGCAAAAAAGATATGTAACTCTAAAACTGATGGTGTCCATCAACTTCCCCAGCAAGGCATTCTTTCCATGTATTAGACTCATTTATTGACCTTTCACACTGTGTGTTCCATGCTCCCACCCACTAATGCCAGACAAAATTTTCAATTAGAAATGCAGACCATCTAAAGAGGAGGCTGTTTATTTTCACTTACATTTCTTCCTCATTTATTTTTTTTTTAATTTATTCGTGGACTTTGGAGAACTGCAAAGAATACATCATGCCCAGTTAATTTACAGCCCTCATTTTTATTGGGTTACTGTGAATTTCAGTTTTTAAATCAGTGTTGCTATCTCACAAAAAGACATATGTGTACATCTTGTATGCAGGGCTAATTTTGTATGAAAGTAAGTGCTAGGATGAGGTGCTAGAATGCTAATAGCATATTTGTAAGTTGCATAGCAGCAGAGCTGACAGGCACACAGATTCTGGCATGCCATTTCAGATTATTTTGTCACAAAATTAGTTTTGTGAAAATGTTTAGTGCTTTGGGTTTGATTTGCTTGGGGTTTCTTTTTTTTGTTGTTGTCGTTGCTTTATTTTGTTTTTCTTCTATTGTTTTTTTCTGCAGTCTTCTAAATTGAAATGCATTATGTTAAAGTTTCAAGTTCTAATGAATCCAAATCTCTGTTTTCTAGTTTTGTATTTATAAATGTTTCCTAAGTGTGAGGAACTTGGGAGGCCAGGGGAGGTCAAATTCACAATTCAGATATTTGATGTACTAATTTGTTAATTGTTTGTACCTAATTTCTGCTGTGATTTTGCCTGGCTTCGGTGTCCAACTGTATTTTTTTTATTTTTCCCTTTCTGTGTGGAAGGTCCCATTACTTTCTTTCTATGCAATACATAATGTCTAGTCCTTCAGCAGGAAGTAATTAAATTTTTATCTAGTATAGATTCAAACCCAGAGGCACCTTGTATTGAGTCAAATACTTTTTGTCTGACAAAAGACAGGCATTTCACAGACATATTAGCCTGGAACCTGCGTGAGCAGAAAAGGTGGAAAAAAGCAAGTCATGTCAGCTGTGTTATGCAACTCTCTGGGGTCACTGAAGAGTTGTATCCACACACTTACTCTCTCTTTAAATTGCTGAAAGCACAGAGGGAATTATTTGGAAAAGTTGTAAAGGAAGATACAGAAGCCAGCACAATTAATTTCTGTTTCAGAGTGAGGAGCAGAGCCTGGCGTGATGCCTTTGTCCTCTTGAAGCTCACAAGGTACCTCATATTGGCTTCTGAAGGGCTCTGAAGTCTCCCTTAGTTACCTTACCTACTTCTCTTTTCATTGCATTCCTCCCTTTCACTAGGCAATTCTACTTCCTCCAAAAGGTCATCAGATTCCCGTGATTTATACCAGCTGAATGTTTGATTTTAGTCAAGTCTGGGCAATGGATTCAGAGTTGGTTGGTTTGTTTACCCTGCATCATTTTACTTAACACTGGTCATCATTTTACTTAACACTGGTCAAGCACAGAACTAAAAATTAAATTAGCTGATGTGTAGCCCTTATTCTTACAAACTATCACTTACCGTAAAATCAGATAAGTTGCCTGAAGCCATTGTTCAGGGAAGCTGGGTTTTGGGCAGCAAAGCTGACTTATTAAGTTTCATTCATCTTCCATCTGTCCCACTGATGATTCCTCTCCCTCACCCCCACAGTGATACGGATGGAGTAGTTTAAGGGACTGTGCTGCAAATCACAGAAACGGTTAAAAAAGGAACCCTCCTGAAAATAACCCTTCACTTCAGTGACCCTGCAGTCAGTGCAGTGCCACAGGTACTGCCGAGCCAAGGGGAAAACAAACCATGAGGTGGCATTGGGAACAAGCACATCAGATGAAGGAAGCAAACAATGTCTTCAAATGGCTTCACCTCCCTCATCTATGTGCCGTTGACTGGCCCTTGCAGGAGAGCTGAAAGAAAAGAGTACGCATGCATAAAAAATGAACAGCGAGCCCAGGATATTACCTATGAGATAATAAAGTACAAAAGGAGAATTTTATGACAGCTTTGCAGAAAAAAAAATACTGCATGGTAACACGTTCTGACCTCTTCAGGGCATATTATCAATATTTCATGAGAGTGTGATGAAAGGAAACATTTAGCCACATAGCGTTAAATTCCTGTCTAACAATATATATCCATGGCAGGCAACAGAAATAGTAGCTTGGGTTCTGAATCTGTATAGCTTTTCAGGGAATTCAGAAATTACCTGTGTGAAACTTGCATAAAATTGAGACAGAAAATGAAATGTTTAAAGTTACATAGTAGAGCTTATTAATAAAAATTCCTTGGTAATAGCTTAAAAATATATTAATTTCAGTATCTTTCTGACAAGGAATGTGCACAATGTGCTAGGAAATTTAAGCATCTCTAAGTTTAACCAAATGAAATATGTCTAGGACTTTAGGGTTTCGCTCCAGGAGGAAAAGATTTAGTAATGTGCTTTTCAGGTTTAAGAAGAGAGGTGATTAAAAAAATGAGGAAAAGTGGTTTTATTTAAAAAAAAAAAAAAAGGTATATTGAAATGGAAATATTTTGCATGAATAAATCAGTTGTAATTAAATCCTCTTGGGTAAATCTTTTCAAGGAGCTGTTCTGACAACATATAAATATTTTATTTTTGTTTAGGCTTCTCAGTCATATCAATATATCATTCTCCATACAATATATCACAATATATCACAATATATCACGTACTACATAAATTGACTGCTCTTTTCTGAAAAATAAATGCTTCCTTAACTCTTAGTCAGTATATATTTTTTTAACTTCTTCTGGAAATTTCTGATGAGAAGTAAGGCATATTCTGAAACATTAAAATTTTGTGACTCTCACCATCTTGGAGCCATTCTCGGTCTTTCCTTAGTACTTTGAGTGACACGTTATCCTTGTCTAATGATTTTACAGTAAATGATACTTTGAAGAAGATAGCTAACCTCATTTAAGGGCTTTTCCATCATTAATAAAAGGGGTGGGGGTGGGGGTGGTGAGGTGTGAGAGGAGAGAACAAGACTCAGCCAACTGAGATCCTTATTTGCCTGGGAACATAATTAAACAAACACACTGCTCATGACAGCCTCTCAGGCTGAATGTGTTATGTCTGAAGAGATGCTTTGTCATAAAAAATTCATCACACTACCTTTATAATGTGATCTGGGAAACCACCCTTGGGGTAAAGGAGCTGGTCAGTTTTTATCCCACCACAAATTTCCCTCTTCGTCAAGGTTACAAGATAGGTTAGTGGAGTGAATCGGTGATGGGAGTAGTGGGTCACCAAAACAAGTTTTGAAGGCAGCCGCTTGTTTCATATAGACTACTAAAGTCATGGGCAACCAGCAGCAAGGATTCATAGGTGCTGCCATCCAAGTGCAGTCAGGGCGGTGACTTCAAGCCCTGCACCCTGTGGTTTTCCAGGAGAGCACCCCAACAAAGTGGAGCGGCACTTTCATCAGAGGTTTGGGATTTTTCCTGTCTGCATGTGTTTTCGTATCTTTGGCTTAATTTGAATTTCTTAAAAGTCTATTTCACAAGTATACTGCATCTGCAGTGATGAGTGAAAATGCCTCATTTGTCATATGAGGCTGGATTGTGGGATCCTATCTAGCAAAAATGCTAATGAAAACCAAATATTTCCTTTTTTTCCTTTTAATCATGGAAGTGTAACACATGTAGATGTATTAACACCTGCAGTAAAGTGAAGATAAGAGTATCTAATATTTCCTTCTGATCAGTAATGCAGATGTGTTTTCATTACAGGGAAATAATGACTACATTTACCAAAATCAGAGAACTGTATTGTGATAAGAAATGAATGAAGTATGTGTGTATTTATTCACATAACTTCTATCTGCACTTGTGCAAAGCATTCAACACTTTCCCACACAACATCCTTGTCTCTAAATTGGATTTGATGGGTGGATCAGGAGTTGACTGGATGGTCACACTCAAAAAGTTGCAGTTAGTGAGTCAATGTCCAAATGGAGACCAGTGGAGAGTGGCATTCCTCTGGGGTTGGTACCAGGACCAGCACTGTTTAACATCTTTGATGGTGACATGGGCAGTGGGATCGAGTGCACCCTCAGCATATTTGCCAGTGACACCAAGCTGAGTGGTGCACTGAGAAGGCTGGGGAAGAGAGATGCCTTCCAGAGGGACCTTGACAGGCCTAAGAGGTGGGTCCATGCAAACCTCATGAAGTTCAATAAGGTCCTGCACATTGGATCAGCACAGTCCCAAGCACAACTGAGGCTGGGTGGAGAAAAGATAGAGAGAAGCCCTGAGAAGAACTTGGAGGTGTTCGTTGATGTGAAGCTCAACATGAGCCAGCAATATGCAGAAGACAACTGTATCCTGGGCTGCATCAAAAGAAGTGCAGCCAGCAGGTTGAAGGAGGATTCTGCCCTTCTACTCTGCTCTCATGGGACCCCACCTGGACTACTGTGTTCAGCTCTGGGATCCCCAGTAAAAGACAGACATGAAGCTGTTGGATCAAGTCCAGAGGAGGGCAACAAAGATGATCAGAGGGTTGGAGCACCTGTTCTGTGAAGACAGAGATGGACTTGCTCAACTTGGGGAAGAGAAGGCAGTCTTCCACTGCATAAAGGGGCCTAAAGAAAAGCTGGAAAGAGACTGTTTACAAGGGCATGGAGTAATAGGACAAGAGGTAATGGGTTTAAACTGCAAGAAGGTGGGTTTAGGTTAAAGGAAGAAATGGTTTACTGTGAGGGAGGTGAGGCCCTGGCACAGGCTGCCCAGGGAAGCTGTAGCTGCCCCCTCCCTGGCAGTGTTCAAGGCCAGGCTGGATGGGGCTTTGGGCAACCTGGGCTAATGGAGAGTGTCCCTGCCCATCACAGGGAGTTAGAACTAGATGATTTTGAACATCCCTTACAACCCAGATCATACTGTGATTCTGTGGTATGTATTTGTTTACATATTTATGCATAGATATATGAATGTTTCATGTGCATTCATATTATGTGTGTATATATATATAAGCTTATGCTCACTCACTTGCACTTTCTATTATATAAAGATATATAGTAGAATATATAGTATATAATAAGTATATAGTATATAATAAGACCATATAATATGTTCTTATGCAGCTAACCCAGTGTTAATTTTTCCCTAGTACTTACCACATAATCTGTTCATGCAGAGCTCTTCAAAACCTTGAAGTGATTCCTTTCAGAATCATAATAAACTGACTGCTATGTTACAACTTCAGCTTTTACTGCTGAAGTCCAGCCAAAAGTTCTGTAAGCTTCAGTGCATATGGATTTTTCATGCTTCAAGGGGTCTTGTGGTTATTAAAGAAATTCTTTTTTTGACAGGAAAACAGAAACTGTAAGAAAATTTAGATGAAGATAGGAGGAAATAGGAGTCAATGTAATAGAGTTAACAAGGGCTTTCATAACACTTATCTTTAAAAAGATAACTTTGGCACAACAAATAATATAGAAAATGGGAAAGTAGTAAATAGAATAAATGTTGTGACTAAATCTGCAGACCCACAAAGAAGACAAATTCTTAAACACAGCAGAATTTGTTTTGGGTCAGGAAGCCATCAGAATCAGATATATGTATGGATTAAAATACATTTTTAGGAGTGTAGGAGAAATTCACAGGTTGGCAAACTATCTCATTCCCTCCACTGATTTCTTCAGTGGAGACAGTGAGCATCTTTGACACTTTAACAACATGTCCTTTAGGACATGGTCTAATTCCCTTTGAAGTCACCAGAGGCAAATTATCACAGCCAGGACAAACAGCAGTACTGATATAAAAGGTTCAAAATAGGAGAAAATAACTGAAGAGAAAGAAGTGGTAGCAATCTTCCTAGCATCAGAGAGAAATTAACACTCACTTTGACGTATTTCAATGTGGAGTCACAGAATCGGAGTATGACTGAAGTTGGTGGGGATCTCAGGTCCTCCTCCCTGCTCAAAGCAGGGTGAGATAGAGCAGGTTGCCCGGGACAGTGTGCAGCAAATGAATTTTAAGTATCTGCAAAGATGGAGACACCACAGCCTCTTTAGTCCAGTGTTTGACCACCATGACATTGATTTGTTGGGGTTTGTGTTTTGTTTGGGTCTGTTGGTGGTTTTTTGTTTTGGTTTTTTTTGGTTTGTTTTTTTTTTGGGGGGGGGTGGTGGTGTTTCTTTTCTGTTTATTTGTTATTTCCTGTATTACCATTTGTGGTCATGCCTCTTGTCCTCTCATTAAGCACCGCTAAGAATAATTCAACTCCATCTTCTTTGAGATCCTCCATCAGGTATTTATGCTCAGCCTCTCCTCATATGTCCAGTGCTCCAGTCAATCAATCAATCAATCAATCAATCAAGTTTGTGTAACAGTACTTGTGACAGGCTGGATAGATGCACTGAATGTGACCCATGTCAGTTTTATAGGATCTACAGATGTGACCCAGTAGCTTAAATCTTGCCATTTGTGCTCATGGATGTCAGCTTTCCTCCCTGCAGCTCAGGTGTCCGTCTGGGTTGGACATCACCATTACTATGGAATTGGGGTCCCTAGAGAAAACCCAGTTAAGGCAAGAAAATGCAGAAGACTACTTTACACTGGCCTTCCAAATATGATACTTGTTCCAATGCTGTGAACAAAATTAATAAACGGTGTATTTTAACAGCCACCACTAAGTGTCTGAGCTTTCATCCTTGGGTAGGCTATCAACATGTCATCGAGATGTCAATTTTTGTAATCCAGAAACCTGAAACTATCATGTTGGTTAACTACAAAGTACAGTGAGAGAGCTTTCTGCATAGCTGGAACACTTTGAGACAAAACTCTGTCATCAGCAGTTCCCATGTCATTTTAATGAAAGATAGAGGCATGTAACTGACCATTTTGAACAGCCTAGCTTTCACACCATAGTTTCAACTTTCACAAGCTGCGTTAACTGGCCATGTGCATGTGCTTAAAGAGTCCCTTTGTGAAATTAGATGTGACCAGCTAAACTTCAACAGACATGATTTAAACTGATGTATATTCCTTTGCAATTATGACAGCTATGGCATACATGGGTTTATTATACCAACCTATTAAGCTGCCAAACCCTATAGGGTTTAATTCCCTGTATGCTGACATTCTGGTATTATTACTAATGTGGTTTGACTAGCATGGACATAGGTTCGGTATCACAAATATGCTCACTCCAGTAGTTTATTCCCCTCCCAGTACAGGACTATCGTTTAGTGCTAAGCAAGTAAACAGACATATAATAATGTTCACATCCTTCAATGCCACTGTAACCCTGCCCAGACTAGGAAGGGCTGCTGCATTACTTCAATTCTATCAGTATAGGTACAGCACTGTAATTTTTACCATATCTGGTTCATCTTTAAAGAAAACAGTGACAAGAATGAGAAAGTGCCAGCAAACTAAACCACTGCCTTATAAGCCAAACCAAGACTCATCTGTTAGAAATTAATAACTGGTGACTGATAGAAGACAAGTGGGTTCATTCTATGTCTTTGGCAGATATATTCATTCATATATGATCTCCATATGTGAGATGCGACCATTTTCCAAAACTTCACAACATCCAGCTCATAAACAGCAAACCATCATAATAATATTTCCACAAGAGGGGCCAAAAGTCTGCAAGAAGAATAAACATTTCGAGAATGTGGTAAATGGCTCATGTGTTGGTAGCTGCTGTCACAGAGCGGACACGTGGTGTGTAGTGGCAGAGCATAGACCCAGTCCTCTGCAGGCGGAGGAATGGTGAGTAGAATGGACGGCCTCATTTCTCATCAAGAGTTCTGAGCGGGACAGGTGCATGGGAAGTAAGAAATTCAGTAGTAACTAAATTTATCTTCTATTTTTTCTGCTCAGAAGATGCATTTTTTTGGAGAGAGAAGGGAGAGGAAATTTTCTTGGTTTATGAAATTATCAATCATCAATTTAAAGCAAATAACATGCTTTCATTTTCCTTGGCATAGAATGTATCAACATGAATTTCCAAGACTGAAGTAGGAAAAGGCACAGGAGCAATAATAATCAGACAGTAATGAGCTTTTTCAATGTAATTTATCTTAAATATACATTTCTTTCCTTATTCAGATTTGTTTAGTAACAAATTATGCTAAGTGCATATCAAATTACTTCATCTGAAAGAACTACCTTCTGCATAATGCCCTCAAGCTCTGATTGCACAGAGATTTATTAATGTATTCAACTTAATGTACCCTGGGCCTTATTCCTAGTTAAACTGAGGCCTTTTTACATCATCATAATGAATGTAAATTCACTTGATGAGTACTTTCAGACCAATCTTGCTACCAGACCATTTTAGAGAAACCACAGAGTAAATAAGTCATAGACCCTGTGAGTAGGCCCATTGATTTCAATAGCACCATTCACAATGGGTTGCGCATGTCTGTGTGCATGTGAGTATTTATACGTATGTATCTCTTTGCAGAATCAGGTTACTCTTACATGTCTGACCTCTATTGTTGACTGAACACTAGTGAGAACTCTTGGTAATTATATCCTCCAACCCTTCACATTAAGCATTGCATAATGAGTTGTTGCTCTCCTTCCTTAATTATTAGGTATTTTTATTGTCTCTGGGTTGCATGATAGACAGTTTTTATTCTGAAATCTATTATGTATGGTCATTACATGTAGTGTGAAAAGCCCTGGTCGTTTGCCACTGAGTATAGATTATCTCTTTCTGTGCCTAAATTGTTACAAATATTGAAGGTAATGCTCCCCATCTGTAACCCTTTGCAAAACACTGCATACACCTTTTCATCTGCATTTCCAGTGCAGTTAATCACATTGTGGGAGAGATTATGCTAAATATATTATCAAGACCAAACCATTAACCAAATGTCACTCAGATGTCTCAGTGAACAAAGAGCAGAATCCACAGATGATGTGTTTAACAGACGTTGAGCTTTCAAGTCAATAGTCACTCTGATTCTTCAATCTATCAATATGGGCAAATGCTGTATTTCCAAACAAAGCTTAGATCTGACAGCTCAATATTTGTATGTGATCAGAATTGTAATTATTTTAATTTGAGTGTTAATTAATTTATTTGTTAACTGCCTCTTGGGCTTGTGCTCCATCTGGCCCAGTTTCATGTCTCTTGATAATATTTATTTGTGGTTCGATGATGAACACAAGGTGTGTTTATACACCTTGAAATAATACCGTTTAATGATGGGAGATGTTACTCTTCAGAATTCCTGAGGCAGACTGCCAGATATTTAATTATGAATTTATAAATTTCATCATCTGAATCTGCATCTCTATTATTCTTTGCATACACAGTGAAAATCTGAGTCAAGAAAGTTTCCCATATGTACTAACACACATACATTTTTTTAAAAGCATTGTGGGTCGGACTCAGACTATTATGTTAGGCTGTTTCCACAGTCATTCAGGGAAAGCAAGGCATATGGGCATCAGTTTAAATAGATATAATTCAGTATAATTGTAATGGATTTTGGGGAGGAACAATCTAAACTACTCACACATGACTGACTTTTAAATTAATGGCAAGCACTTGGGAGAAGTTCTGGAGTTATTGTGAACAGCTCAATAGAAACATCTGCTTAGGTGCAACACTGGCAAAGTAACTGAACAAATGATGATTCAAGCCAGCTCCCCACCTTTCTGAAGTTGTGGAATTGAAAAGGGATTCAGCTCACCAACCTCAGCAATTTAAAAGTTAGACATCAAGAGTAAAGTAGTTACTGAAGCTCTTTCTCTGCTCAATGGAGGGAGACCAACCTCTGGAGGACAATCCAGCTAGATAAAATATGCCTGAAGAAAATAGAATTAAGTGTCCTTTTGAGGTGTCATCTTTCCCACCAACTGTAGAAAGGCAAAGCAGTTGCTTTACAAGAGGCATTTAGGTAGATAAAGCTGTGGAGGATGTTACTGCTTCCATGGCTTGATCTCAGCCCTTAATGTTGTATTTATTTTGCTGAAAAATTGTGGGGCTTGGCTGTTAAGTTTCTTGGCAGGTGCAAACAAGTCAGAGCATGGTCTTCACGTGGCTGTTATGGACTCAGAACTTCTCAGACTTTCCATGCTGGGTATTGTAGCTGTCTTCAGAAACTGTACAACGAGTCAGGACTTTGTTGTTGTCAACCAAATCAGCTTGGACTTTCCTGAATGAGAGGCTCATGGCATTACACCAGCATGACTTCCTTCACATTTTCATAGCTTATTCAGTGGAAAACCTGAGGGCTGAATTACATTTAGGTTTTTGAGCTCATTATTTGTGGGAGCTATGTACCTAACTCCTCATCCGATGTGGTTGATTGTCCTAGTGGTAATTAATATGTACAGCATGCAAATTTATAAATAGAGGAGAAGAGTACAGTTGGTGTAAGATTATTTTAACGGAGAAACTTTCTGTCACAAAATCTACTAATAATATGGATTATGGATTGATTCTCCTATATTTCATTCCACGGTGAAAGTTTCTTTCATTGTCAGTGGGGGCTCCTTCCCCCAATGGCATTGGTTTCTGAGCAGTGTCCCAGCAGTGAACACCAAGTTCAGTATTCACCTGTTTTGATTTTGAATATATGCTTTTTACAAGAAGCTTTAAAAAACTTCAAAGTAGGTAGGTGCCTGGACAGAAATTACACGGGAAGTGAACTTCCCTCTTGTCCAAGTGAACTCTTGGTCTCTGGCTTGCCCACTCTCACTAGAGAGAGAGATTTACAGAATTCTCTGAAAAAAATATATTAATAAGTATTTTTTAAATCTTAGCAGTCTTTAGCTGTTCACAAATGTGTTCTATAGCATCTTACTTTTAACAGTGTGCGAATATACTGCATGAACATAACAAATGGCACCCCTTGTACATTTTTAAGCCTAATACAAATAAACCCAGTACCGCGTGAATATTGACAAAGCTAGAATTTCCATACTGAAGGATCAGACTATTTGTTCTAGTTAAGCTGTAAAAACTATTACACAGTACAGCGGTTAGCATTGTTCTTCCAGCTGCTAACGGCTGGTTTGTCTTCAAAAGGTTCTGTGTGCAGCCAGTTAGGATTGATAAATAGACAAGTCAGCAAATTCCATCTGGGTATTTTCAATAAATTGGAGGGCAAATGCAAATAGGAATGTGAATTTCAAGTTATTGTACCTCCTGAAGTCCTCTAAGAAGGAACAGCAGATTGTCCATTGTCCATTTGCATACATTTTCATTTATTTGCAGAAGGCCTCACGAGTATACACATGCTTGCTTTAAAGTTACTGTGTAATTAAAAAAAAAAAGAAAAAAACCCCAACAAAACCCAACAAAACTAATCCATTCTCCCTCCTCCCCTCAAAAAAAAACCCCCAAAAAAAACAAAAAAAGAAACAAAAATAAACCTAAACCATCAAACTCAAGGAAGAATGATAAATTCTATGTAGATATGGGACTGGGGTCAATTTATGATAAATGCCACATAGTTGTATGACATTGTATGAATCCGATACAAAATTAGGAAATTTTCATGAAATGTGTGATCTTATTCCCTTGACAATTGGGCGTATATTGCGTACTGACAGTTCTCAGCTAGGCATTGCAAAGAAATAGAAATGTCTGCTCAGACCAGTTCTCGTATAGACTGAAATAAGATATAGGGCAGCAACTCTACCAAGTTTCATAGATAGAAATTAGCTTATTTTGCCTTCTCTGCAGTGGAATTTGCTTGCTATCTTCAGAGAGCAACTTAATCAGCACTAAAGTAGCTCCAAAATAGTCTCCTAGCAAAATTAAAATAGGAATCAGTTTAAATTAGAATTATGTCTCACAAGTGAATTTATACTTGTGTAATCTAGAAATAAAGTAAAAGTAATCTAGAAATAAAGTAAACAACGAGAACATCTAAATAGCTTTGCTGCCAGACTGCTATTCATTACCTTCTTGTACAATGGCAGAGCAAACTTGCTTACTTCCATCCTATGCAGAAGACCATAGGTATGCAGTTTCACCTCCTGGTATTTCATTGTCAATTATTATTTTTAAGACCAGGATTAGAAAATTTTACCATATAGACTTTTTGCTTGTGCAAATCCTAGATTGCTTTTATTTACACACAAAATCTGATGGGTTTTTATATTTATGTTCCTCAACAGAAGTGCAGTTTCTCCCAAGGACTCATCTCCAGAGTACAATATTCATTATTCAACATCCGTACGACATTCTCACACTCAGCAGTGTCAGTCATGAGACAAAGGTAAGATCACACAGCAGGAGTTGATACATTGTAGATGACTAACCATGGCAAAGTGTCAGTGATAAAGCCAAAAACCAGTCGTTCCCCTTGCACAGATGGGAATTGAGTTGCTGGAGATCTGCATACAAGATTTACTAACTAGACAGAACTAGTAATGAACTGTCCTACTAACCAATGGTCTGCATAGTGTACCAGTTGAAACGTTGAAGTGTTTTGCATCATTGGAAGTCATTTGCATCAAGGCCAGGTTGGATGGGGCTTTGGGCAACCTGGTCTAGTGAGAGGTGTCCCTGCCCATGGCAGGGGTTTGGAACTAGATGATCTTTAAGGTCCCTTCCAACCAAGGTCATCCTGTGGTTCAATGTTCTGTTGAAATATGTTATGTGCAAGTTTTAAAAAAGAAGAGGACATCATGTTTGTGATTTAGCCAGGCTCCAAGAGTATAATACCCCAGGAAAAGTTTAAGACAGTATCTGATGAATTTATTATTTCTCAGTTGAGAATCGCTCCTCTCATAAACTCCACATGGGTGGGAAAAGAGTCAGGTGTCGTTGTGCAGCTGCTGGTGTCTCTACTCTGCACTCTGCTGCAAGCTCTTAAACAATTAGCTTAATTTTTGCAATTAGTTTTGAAGTGTGGTTTGAGGTCTGCAGAATATTAGGAGCTGCTTCAACAGGCATCCATAAAAGGGGTAAGCACTGTTATAGCTGGAAAATATGACTAAATTAATTTTCCTCAGAACACCTGGAATCTATATTATCAGCCAGAAACATGTTGTGTCCTGTATTTTTTCCATTATCTCTAAATTGTGCTTTATAAACCCAGGGTGGTATAATGATGAATATTGTGACAGGAAAAAGGATTTGCTAGGTTGACGTGACACTGTACAGCACAGTGATACATGCGACTCTTTTGTGTGGAGCTGAGAGTTATTATTTATTCATTCATTTATTTAATTTATTGTATGTATATGCACTGTAGTGATACTGTGTTAAACTCTAACCCCTACTGAACAATATTACAACAACTGTTTCTAATCAGCAGAAATAAATTGCACTGAAAGCTTGTGTACTAGAAACAGAAAGAAGATATCACAGCAAGTCTGGACTCCTGTGTCAGGACACAGATGCAGAGAAATAACAGAACAATTTATGAGCCCTTGGAATAATGTACCAACACATTGACAATTTGCTCAGGACAGTGCAGTGCTGAGCAATAATCACAACTGCCTTGGACTGAGCTGTGGTTGACTCAGCAGGTCTAAACTCCTCTTTATGGCACTGGCCCAAAATGAAGAGGTGGTTGGCTCGGTGTGTGTGACAGGCCAGTAGCACTCGTGATTTTCAAAAATGCCTGGTGATTTTGAGCCCATTTGAGCTCATTTTGAGTGATTCAAATAGATGAAATATTACATGTGTATTCATCCAGAACAAAATCTCTTAGCAAGTTTGGAAAAAGACAAAATATGATATTTAATTTCCCATATTTTGCCAACATGAGAATCACTTTCCCCCTAAAAAAAGTAGGGGAAACTGGAAAGTGGGGAATTTCTTTTCCAATTATTATTTTTTTTTAAATTTCTATAATAATATTTCTATGATAATAAGTCTGTAAGTCTAAGAATTTTTCAGGCTTTTAAAATATAAAGGCTTTCCTTGGTAATACATTTTCTGGACATCATGTCAGCATAGTAATCTATAGAAGAAAAACAAACCAAAACAACCCCACAACCCTATTTGAAAACAGTTAACAGCAAGTTCTGAAAACATTGAACACTTTAAAATTTTAATTTCCAAAACTACATTCAATTAATTAGTCCTACAGAAACACAACAGTGAACTTAGCACATTTGTCTGTTTCTCAGTCATCATTCATTCTCCATTATGTTGTTTGGATTCATTAGTTGTAGAAATAATAAACTAAGGCTGTAAAGAAGCACAGGATTTGTAATGGTTTAGAAGATATTTGAAAAGTATATGCATTAATTTTTTTCTATGTTTACATTGAGGCCCTCTACCTTTTAAAGATATATAATAATGTTCCTTGTTTGAAATAAAAGCTATTTGTTTTCTACAGCTACAGGGAGATTTTTGAGTCCTGATAGGTATCTCAAGACTGCTTTCAGTTAGGTTTTTAATGTAGAAATATATTTACAAGTTAAAATGACAGTGAGTCTTCATTGAAATGCATTTTCTAGTGCCTTAATATGTCAAACATGCTTACCTGCAAGTTGACCATGAACCATACTGTGGGTAGCATGTACCTGTTACCGAGCTAACAGTTACAAATGCACTTTAGTAGATGAGTGCAGTTACTTTACCATGCCTGAACTAACTTCTAAGTCTCTCCTCAGCATAGTTTCCTGGGAAAGTTGCCCGTCCTGGGAGGATCCCCAGTCATATTAGAGCTATACAGCCTCAATACCTCCTGCCATCTGCAGGCCACCACATGGAAGGACCACAGGAGTGTTTTCTATGGTGTGAGCCCACTGTCGTCTCCCAAAGAGGCAGTCTCACAATGGGTACCAGCTCCAGCCACATGTCTGCCAGTCCTCAGAGTCTTGAGAAGACTGGAGATTCCTCCTGTCCATATGAGCCCCATTGTATCTTGATAGAACCCCAAGTTTGCCTGAGAGCTCCATGCAAACAGTGGACTGCTATTTTCCAGGTATAAGGTTAAGGAATCTCTTCACATGGCTTTGTTCCAGGAGTTGGGATGGGGTACAGAGCAGCAGTAACTCCTTTTCTAAGCCCAGTCGATTTCAGAAATCAGAAATCCTTTGAGGATTTAGCAAGTCAAGAACCTTCTGCTGTTGATACTGAAATTTTGCAAAACATGTCCCAGCTTGCCATTGCCCATAGCATCCCAGTTATTACTGGCATCTGGAAAAGTGAGGTGTCCAGCTGTGGAGAGAAAGGAATGGAATTGCCCATAGTTCCTGATATTATTGTAACCTCAGCTGCAGTGAATTTATGTGCAACACCCACACCTTACAGGGATATGCCTGCTTCTCTTGTGGCTAGTAGAGCACCTTTTCACAGCTCTCTTCTTCCACTGGTGATATATGCTGACACCAATGGCATCATCTGCAATGGCATTAGCCTATGCTGCCAGATGAACTTGTGGGGATGGCCTGACAAGCACTGAGCCTAAAAGCAGTTCAGCTGTTCCTGCCATCTTTCTGGGAAGGGCACTGCCTATCAGAGGAGTTTGGTGGAGAACCAAATCTGATGACTTCACCATATGCATTAGAAAAAAGGTCTTCCTGAAGGAGCCCATGCACCCTTACTCCCATTCATCAAACAGGAACCTTATGTTTTCACATCAAAGTCATTTACCACTCACCAGAGACCCGTGATCAGTGGTGGCTTCCCAACTTGAGCTCAGGCTCCTTGTAACAGAAGCATTTTCACAGGGTGCCTCAGCAGCGGGCTGTGGTTCAGATATGCAGATGGAGCTGCCTGTGACTTCTCAAGTCTCCCTCTTCCCCCATGCATCTGAACCTGGGTCTGACCATCCCCACAGCCACAGCCACATATTATTGCAGCAAAATTCTGATTTTAAGATTGCTTTCAGCGAATACTTACAGGAGTCTTAAATGTCTTCTGAGCCTCAAGCTGCAACCCTATGGAGAGCTGACACAATAGAGAAATTACCCATTAAGTAAAATATAATTACCTTCTCCTACAGTTCCCAGCACAAGGAGTTTCTGGGAAACTAGACAAAGGAGAGAAGAGGATAGTGGACAACATACTGTCATTTCTCAAGGCCTGAGCACAGAGCAGTCCCTAGACAGATTCCTGCTGCATCATAAAACCATTCTGGCTCCAGATATTGTTTCAATTCCCTCAAATCAGTGCAACTGGTAACTGTGTATTCTGAAGCCTTCATTTGCTGTCAAGTATGCAAACTGAGGTTTAGAGGAGGCTTTTGTCAGAAACAGGCTCATCCTGAATTTCCCAGTTGTTTTCTGAACAGCCTAATGAAAAAAATTCAGCAAAATGCCATAGGGTAATACTGGAGAGTAAAGCTGTGACAAAATAACATTAGTGACTCACAGACTGCAGTAGGATTGTTGCTGGGTTTTGGATCGGTTTGTGGCGTTTTTTGTTGTTGGTTTGTGGGTTTTTTTTTTTTCTCCTGGGCAGTTATATCTAGGCACTGAATGCCGCAGAATAATAATACCAAACAGCAGTGAAATAAACGGGGTATTGCAGACTTCGCGATTAACTTCTAAACAACTCTTTCAAAAGTCTTCTTACTGTTAAAGCCAGTGTTTCCACACTGGTGCAGAAAGTATATACTGTAGAAATAAATCAGGTCCTAGGAAACCAGGTCAAAACTTCAGATTTCAGAAACAAAAGGATGGATCACTGGAAGTGGATAACATGCTCAAAGAAAAAAAATAATCCTTTATGGATTCTTGACCTACATTAAAGAAAATTCTACTTTTCAACTGCTTTTAAATCTTTTTTCTTTTTTTGTCCCCCCAGCTTTATTCTGGAAAGGGTATTGCAATTCATAAGAAGCTTGACTGCTGTAGCACATCTGCTGCTTTAGTTTTTAAAAGACTGTGATTGCAGAAGTCTAGACACTTGATAGAAATTTCTGTCTTAAATGGTAAAAACGTTCTTAATCCAGAGAACAACCATATTTGTTTCAGTCCTGGAGGAGCTGCTAAACTCAGATAAATTATTTGCAATTAAGATCAAGTAGCTGTTTTACCAGTTTAATTACAGTGAATATTTTGCTTTTCCTTTACTGATCAATTGCATGATGTTCCTTTTTTTTTCTTCCTGGCATCTTTACTAGGACTTTCTCACTGGATCCAGTTTGTTTTCTCTGTATGCTCTATGTTCGTTCATTTCCGTGTTTCCAGCTGTCCTGTCTGAATGTCCAGGATTCTGGATATGAAATGGCATATATTTATGTGAATATCCCCCAAATTCAACCAAAATAAATGACTTTTCCATGGCTTAGGCTAAATCTGAACGAGTTATTTTCTCTGATGTTAAAATTTCTGACTCATTCCTTCTTTTTTTGGATTTGGTTGGTATGACTCTTCAGAGTGACTTTGAATTTATCACCACTCCTGGATATTCCATATTTAATATAAATCCTTCCGTCCTTTGCTGGACAGGAAATGACTTATTCAGAATCATAAAGTAAAGTAATAATTCAGTTATGAATAAAATGCAAGAATTCAAGGTTGCTAAGTCTTACAACGTTACTGTGAATCTTGTGATAGCAGGTAGGTCTTTAAAAGCCTCTGATCTTTGTGTCTTGTATGACAGCACAGATCTAGGAGTCTCAGCCTTCACTCAGTGTGATAAACCCACCTCAGGAAACACAAGTGAAAGGCCCAGAAACCAAAATGTGTTTTCTATTGTATTTATTGATGCTGTTTAAAATCAGTTTTACTGTTTTGGGGGACCCAACTCACAGCATTTAGGCATCAGGTATGCGGCAATTGTGTTGGCGCCGATTGTGTTGGCACTGATTTCAGTTCCCCCAACCCTTGAGACCTTCAGCATTTTGGAGCCAGTGGTTTTACCAATTCTTCCAGTGCTAATTAGGATCTGCCCCCATTGCAGGAACTGTGGGAAAAATCAAGACACATTCTCACTATTTTCTGTTTGAACTTAGGGACAGCATTTTACTGCAGATTTCTTCATATGAGTGAGGCTTTTTTAATGCTAGATGATGGTTTATAAAACCTCAAAAGCATTCAGTACAAACTTGTTCACGCACTGTAGCAATAACTAATGTAATTCTCACATTTGAGGATAGTGAAAATTGCAGAATAAGCAGGCGTCAGTCACTAAAGCAATAGATTGATTTTTCAATGTGTGTTCCAGTGCTTTTATCAATATCATGTGTTAGTGCTTTTGGACTATGGCATTCTCCAGTCTGCTCTTTTCTGGCTAAATGTCAATAGAAAGTATAATATCTGAACTTATTAATGTTTTTAATCAACTTTATGTCTCATGTTGCTATTACTGGATAACTATTTGATTGTCAAAGGGGTATTGCCGAGCATGGAGAAATGGAAAAAGCCAGTGACTGAATTACACGGGTTATATTAAGCAATTAATTTACCCATTTCTATACTTTTTTCCTCTCCTGTCAGTTGCACCTTCCTCTCATGCACTGCCTTCTTTCCTTCCCAGAAGGGACAGGGAGATAGACATATTACATACATGTAAATGGTTTCCTCAACTTGCTCTCAAACCTGTAAAATGTGTCTTTCAGCATTCCAACTCTGATCCACCAAGGGCTCATAAATAGCTTTTGCTCTGAATACTTATGTCCCCTAGTGTCAGTGTGTGGCTAAGTTTAGCTGAACATGAAAAGGAACTGAGACACCTAAAATAAAATTTTGCAATATATGAAGCAACTAATTCAAACATCTGTCTATGTTAAAGTTCAGGATGCTGGTATTTTTTTCTGTGTTAAGACTGGAAAGGTTATCAAGGGGAAAAGCAGGATTCAAAGTCTTCTGTAGTGTATAAACATTTTCATACTCTGTTTTGCTTAAATGTGCCATCAGGAAAAACACAGATGAGGGTACTCCACTGGTATAAATATCCAGTTTCTCTGAAAAATTATCTGAGCTGAGGAACATGTAGCTTGTTAGCCAGAACTCTACTCCATCTGGATGTGAAGAAAGCTGACCCAAAAATGGGGGAGTATATGCTGAGATTTTTCGTCGACTGAAATCCACAACTTAGGACAAACACAAGATGAACGGAACAGTCTGTTAAAAAAGTCTTTAAATCAAACTGAAATAAATAAAAGCCTGTCTTCACAACACAGAACTTTTAAATCAGAGGATTCTTCCCACAAGACTGTGATTTTCTTGTTATAACTTTCCAAAAGCATGAAGAGACATTTTTATACACCATGAAGTAGGCTTTAAAACAGGCAATACTGTTATATAAATTATTTGTAAGTCTATGAATTATAGAAACGTTTAATCCCTTTCCATAAAACATAAAGATAAAAAAATCAAGCAAAACATACAAACTTAATGAATGAAGACCTAGATGATAAATCTTACTTAAGATAGGCCAGCAATACTCAAAACACATTATTTACTGACTAGCTGAGCCAAAGCATTATTCTCAAGAGAATGTTTTGCCCTTTTAGTAGAGTTAAATAAGTAGTGGAAATAATATTTAGAACAACCTTTTGCACAGCAGAGCGAGAAGATTGCTTTTGCTTGGTAACTGTTTAAGTAAGCCCAGCTGCTTCCATCACTTGGGAGCTGGTTTGCAGGAAGGTGTCAGTAGCCTCTCTTTAAAGTAAGGCCAACAGGACTCATCAGGGACATCTGTGGTACTCAACAAACCCTGAGAATGTTTTGGACTGGCTTTAACTTTACCTTTGTCATAAATGACCTAAAATGGAGCTGTGTGAGGGTTCCTGATTCAGTTTCCATATTGATAATTAATCCACAAAGCTCAGACAGGTGATATTGCTTGTAATGACCAGTTTTGCTCTGCTCGTACCTTCCTGCTGTTTTTTTTGGTGTATAATTGCTCTGGTGCTTGGGTTGCCTTTCTGTTATTTATATACAGGATAGCTCCATCAGTGAGGTCCTGGCCCCAGATGAGGTCCTTCAAGGCTGAGTCATGACTCTGAAGATGTCACTGCTGTTTCTTCTGCTGGGACAAAAACTGCAAATCTTTCAGAGGAGATGAACGCTAACAGGCTCTCTAGGTGAATGTTTGACAGGAAACCAAAGGAGGAAAAAAGGGTGCAAGAGAAAAGCTGAAGGCAGTGCCCAGGTGGATATGACAGAGGCAGAATGAAATCTAGCCTGTGGGTGAAAGACAGGTAGTTGATGAAGTTGACTTGCTTCGAGCTGATAAGGTAATACAGTTATTGTCATTATAAAGGAGAGATATAAGTGAGTTTTGGCTAGAAGAAAGGGGTTTGGCTCTTGAACTACAAGTCTCCGGTGTTTGTGTAGAGTGTGTGTCCTCTGACTATGTGGTCCTCTTATGGGTCTGTGAGGGCAAGGGAGCCACCACCAGCAGGCTGTCTCAATGAAAGCATGCAATTCTTTGAAGGAAAACTCTAAGTGTCCACCTGGAGAAGGCATGCTGGTGACCTTGAGTGAAGCATTTCATGAAGTCTGAATACACTCAAGAGAAAGAAACCATTTCAAACATGTTTCCCAGGTCTTCTTTCCTGGACTGTTACTCATTTCCTAGCTATAGGCAGCTCAATATATGGATTTGATTGAATTGCCATTCTGAGTCACCCAATTCTATTTATATATATCGATTGTAGATGTGTAATTCTGTATTCTGAGCTAGGCACTGAGAGGTTAAATGTGAGGTAGAGAACTAACTCTGAGCCATCTCCATCCCATACTGGATGTGGCCAATTGGTAGAACAGTCCCAGACTTCAATCCCTGTGGGGCAGGGCAATAGTTTAGACATGCAATTCATTTCACAGCCATGTAAAGATCACCCCTGAGGGGCTTATTGTAGACTAAAAGCAGAGATTAACCTTAAACTATCTTGGCCAAATTTGCCCATTTAAGCAGAAGTAGGTTTTTTTTTTTTTTTATGCTTGGAATTTGTATCAATCACTCATTTCTATGACTAGTTTTGCTATAAAAACCTTAAAAATAAAAGTCCAGATACTCATATACTGATTATGGTCTATATTTTTACTGTCAGTTTTGCAAACCTGAAGGATGAAAACATTTAAAATATTGTGACTGTTTTACTGAGGAATCGTCTGCACTTACAGCATTTCTACTGGAGATTCTACCAAGAACATTCCAAGGTTTGGCCTCAGTGTAGTATCAGCAAATCCTGGGCCAGCACCATCTCACTCTGGTGGTGAGATTCAAACTTTGCTTTATTTGTATTGCTACTGATATGGGAATGATGTCTTCCATTGTTAATTTCTCCATACAGGGAGAAATGAGCCTCCCACCCTATTTGCATCCACTAGCAATAAAGCCCCATTTTAATGAGAAAATTAATATTTGGACTTTACACTTTAGCCAGCAATGCATCATTTCTGGCAGCTGTTCTTTTTATTCACTCTTACTGTGACTGAAACAGCTTCAATGACAGCAGCCAGGATCCTCCCCTTCTGTTCAGCTTTTCCATAGAAGGCAAAATGAAATAGATGTCTCTAAAGATAGGCCAGTACTATTTTGAGTCCTTTCTTTTGGATGGGATCATGCCAATAAACAAAAGAAAATACCCTCATTCCTACCTTTATCCTTTATGAGTCAAAGCACTCTAAGGAATATCAGCTATTTCTTCCTACCCATCTCTTCAAATTCACATTCTTCCTCTTTCCTTCTTATCTATCCTGTTCTGATTCTTTTATCACACAATAAACAAAAATGTTAGCCCTATGTTAGATTAGTGTGTGGGTTGTGGTTTGGTTTTTTTNGAGTGTTATTTAACTGTTCAATAAGGTTTTAAAGCTAATGGTCCAACTCACAGGTAGTCAAACAACAGTGATTCATATCTTTGTAAGCAGCATAACCCGAAGGGCATTGTGCAACTTGGCTTTTGGTAGGGTTTTTCTTTTTTTCCTCGGGCATAATGACTCCAGAGAGACCAAACATAACAGTGATCAATTGGGCTGCTTTCTTTCTCGTTCCTGTTTTACACAACAAGGGGATCCGTTGATTTTATTTGTTATTTATTTATGCTCTAAGCAAGCCTGGCTTGGAAAATACTGGACTGTCCAGTAGGCACTTCTGCCATTGGCACCTCAACATAAATGTGTTTTTTCCCCTGTGTGAGGTTATGAAGCAAGGTCGTCCACAGTGTTACTGCGCTGAAATAAGCAGCAACGTCGAGTGCTGTAGCCTTTTCTAGTTAGAGCTAGTGAGAATATTATTGCTGAGAGCTGGCTAAAATGGGACACAAATCAGGAGGTAACATGTTGTTTGTTGATTTCAAGCCAAATCTAAAATGTGCTGTAACTCTACACCAGCCCAGAACTGCAGTCTCAAAAAGCCCCACTTGCATCTGTTTTCATGTTTGTCTGAAGTGCTGAGATGTTTTTTGAGGTGGATACAGCTCGATCTCTCAGTACCCACAACCACCACAGTGAGACTAGCTCTATCTAATCAAGCCATGCCTTGGGACCTGGGAAGTCCATGTCTAGCTTCTCCACCCTGTAGATATTGTTGGGGTGAGACGAAGATCTCTGGGCAGGATTCCTTGACAAAAATGAAGCTGTAGTTCCCTTTGCCTTTAAGACATAGCTAAAGAAGAGGGTGATAATGATCATTTTCTGTCTACTGGTAGTATTATGAAATTATCCTTCTGGCAAATGAATGGCCTTGGCTTATGATCTCGTATCTGAACAGGAGATTTAAGCCTCTTTTCCAACTATTTCAGGTGAGTGCCCTAATCAGTGAGTTGGCAAATCAATAAAGAGGCAGTTAGAGCACTGCACTTGTATCATAGAATGGTTTAGGTTGAAAAGACTTTCAAGATAGTTGAGTCCGATCATCTATCCAGCCCCACGAGGTGCATGTCCCCAGGAAAGGGGAACACCCACCTCAGACACCTTCTCTCAGAACTTTAGTATAAATAAGGAGTTTGAATGACATGAATGCTATTCCTCTGCCCCTGTTTGAAAACAGGATGAGTTAACCTGGTTCAGTCACTCAAAGAAGAGCCAGCAGGTACCTATTCCTGGGAAACTGCTCCAGACTGGGTCTCCAAATGGACAGTAGCTTGTGAACCAGGACCAAGGCATACTTCCTTATGCAGGACAGCAGGGCTGGTGGCATGTTTGAGACATTCCCTTTGTAACATGGGGCATAAACCTCAGCAATGGTTCCTATCAGGCAGCTTAAGGCATTGTCCTGCTCTGATACTCATGGGGTCACTTTAGAGTCCCATTTCCATAGGGCTGCTAAGCACATTGGGAACTTAGGTAGTTTTCCACTGGTGTCATAACAATAAAAACTAGGTGTCACAGGGACCAACAATGTGACAGCAGGGCAGAAGGGTGTCTGTATCTCCCTTGCCTAATAATGATGCCCACTCACATGTAGCTGCAGAGCCTCATCCTGTCCTGCAAAACCCTGAAAACCAAGACATCCTGACAAACTCTGGCCCTTTGTCCTCTCACCCCAAATATACATGGATTTGATAAGCCTTTTGTTTTGTTAAAATTCTGCTGGTTAGTAGCTCAGATCTCATTACCACATATTGGTCACAATATCCTCTTTATAGCTTCAAATATCTCTGGCATAAGTAGCTTCTAATTACATTTATTCTCCATGGTGAATATGTGAAAGCAGTGACACATACATTATTAGCATGAAACTGTTTAGAAGTATGAAACAAGTGTGCTGATTTTTCTCCTCGCTCCTTAAGAGGGGTCTTCTAGTTCATAGCAGTCACAAGGTGTGTATTGTGCATCTAAAAAGGGAACAATTTGGAGTATTTTTCCAATTATTAAAACCAAGCAAACGCGGAACAAAACAACAGACAACCTACTGTTCATTAGCTGAGAAATGAAGTTTTATGTTTCAAGAATGGCACAGTTCATTTAAGATACTGCTGACCCAGATTTGTATTTCTGTATTGAATTGCTTCAAGTGAGTAATGCAGTCTTTTTATAGGATCATTATTAAATTGGCACTTGCATGGTTTAAACCCCTTTGCACTAGATGCACAAGAGAGACTCAACCACTCTTGTCACCCAGTGGGTAGCAAGCTTGGGTTAATGTTCACAGGAATGATAGTCTGGAGTAGCTTTCTAAAGACAGTAACTGATTTTGAGATGCATATACAGCTAGCTGTACAATATAAACTCATTTGACCTATTTTGGACTTCTACTTTTGGGTGAGATGAAATATACCCTTAAGTGCCCCTTTTCTCCAATTCGTTTTCTGTGGCTGGTTCATTGAGGGCGAGTTTCATCATCTGTAGTTAGCTTACATACACTGTGGTTAGTTTACATAAACTCCACCCCAGGGTCCAAACAGGACCCAGGAAAGTCATCACTAAGTTTTGCGGAGGTGTCGGTGTGTCTGGATTGTTGACATCAGCAGTAGACAGTTGTGCCAGGGCATGTTCCAGTCATCATTTCAGTATATGCAGTTTTCTGCCTTCTTTTATATAATGTAATTGCTACAGCAGTCAGCACTGCAAACATGAAGGTGATCCTTCTGAGGCAGCTCTGAAGCCTACCTCTCTTGGAAACTTCTCTGAAAAATTCAGCGAGTAGAAATATTTTTTTAAAACTAGCTAAGAGTGGTATATTCAAACATAAGTTAGGCATCTTGAAACTTTGCCAGCTTTGACTTCAAAGGCAGAACCAAACAAAATCAAAGGGACAGCTGACATACATAGATTTGTCAAACTAAGTTCATGGGGCAGTAGCCATAAGAAATGGCGTTAGGATGGAGTGTACTAGTCCAGACTTGAGTTTGCTTCCATAATTCCTTCCACATTGCTTTTGCTTGTAAGCTGGGACGTTGTTTGAGGCAGGGGCTGTGTTTCATATCCATGCAATATGGCACTTGGCATCATGGGGCTTCAATCTTGATTAAATCTTCCCACTGAATCATCACTTACTTATGCAAGCAAGAGTCATACATAAAATACCAGTATCTGAACAACGTATTTGCTATTCTAGCTTGGTCTGTCACTTCAAACCCACTTTTTTTCTTGCTCCTCAATGTCACCTTTAGGTTTAAGTGCATTTTTCTGGCGGCTATGCAGAGATTTGAATTCATTAACACATTTTTTTCATATGGAGCAGCACAAGAAGCAGATAAAGAATACATCCCTTAGAAGACAGTGCTGTATGGGTTTCTATTGCTTTGGAACCTTTTTCAAGGGTGTTTCCACATCCTTGAGGGTGTGAATTAAAAAGAATGTCTGCTGACTCTAACAGGACTGTAACTCCATCAAGAAGTACAGGTTCAGTACTAAGTATGTTGTGCTTCATTTGAAATTCAAAATTTGAAATCACAGTGTTAAAGATTAAACAAAAATATTTAAAATTTTATTTTTATTGTTGTTATTAATTAAAATGTTAGAGTTGTCACTTCATAGTAAAAATGCTGCTAAACACATTAAGAGCAGAGAAGAAAGTTGTTAATGTAGTGGGCACACACTTAGAGGCAGCCACATTTTACACACTTTTGTAAGGATAAACAAAAATGTTATCAATAGTAATTATTACAATAGCTGCATTTTTTTATAGCCAAATCTATTTCACCAACATAGAAGAGTTTGCAGAAATATATTCATTCGAGTACCTGTTTTTGAGGCCCAGGAAATTTTGAACTGAGACACCTAAGGAAACCAATGTCAGGATGTATAAATTAAAAAAAAACGTAATCTGCTACAGTTCAGCTTCTTTGTCATTAGACAATTAGAGATGTCAAAGATTTGTTCCAGCACTATTTTCTCTGACTGGCCAGGCTTTATTTAACATGCCCGGGCATAAATGACTTGGATGAGGACTTTCTTCCCTGATCTATGAAGTATTCCAAGGCCTGAGATGGGATTTCTTTAACATAATTTAAAGGGAACTGGATAGCTAATGCAGTTTAGATTCAGCAGAAGTCCGAAGGATAAAATTAAGGGAAATGAGATGCAGTTCTTCACAGGAAAAATGCAATACCTTAACACAAACAAACAGTATGCAAGTATGTAACAGTATGTAATTGATTATTAAGTAACACATACAAACCCATTCTGAAACTTCAGACTTGTGGTGTGAAATGTCTCTCTGTTGCTGGGAATCCTACTCTTTAGTCCAACAGCAGTCTCAGAAGAGGGTGTGGAAACAAGCCCAAAGTCTTGTCTTTGTCCGTGGGTACAATAGCATTATTGCATGACAATGAAAATATTTTTAAAAATATAGAGAAGGGGAAAAAGACAGTATTCCAAAGCCATGTCCAGGGCATGGTTAAAACAACTGTCAAGGAAAGGTCAGCTCTCAGGCCCACTGGGTTTGGAGCATCTGAATTCTCTTCTCACAGTGGGTGTTGTTTCAGGAAACGATAGCAAAAGGCCAGAGTAAGGACTGGGTGAGGCTGTGGCCATTCCAGAAAGGTCTGCAGGCTGAAGCCAGAGTGGCCTGGCAGAGGCCAGATGCACAGCTGACACGAGCATCCAATTCAGCTTTTGCTGCTGGAGCGATGCCAATGCTAGGCTTTTGGTTGGAGGATTTTTTGGTTGGTTTTTTTTTTCCTCTTGAGAAAAATTGCAATCACAATAAAGATAAAAGGGAGTGTCTGTGTGCCTTTGTGTGTGTGTGAGTGCATGCAAGTACCGAGACTGTTAGAAAGATTAGATACAGAATAAGTAAATGTTCCCCCTTTGAAAATTTCACACTTAATTTAAAACTGTAAAGTTCTACTTAAACCATTCTGTTCACTATGTGAACCATAAACAATTTATATGATAATGGGTCCTCTGAAACCAAAACACTGTTTCTGTGAGCAGACTGGTATGATGACTGTGTGATCTATGTATATATAAAATGGTTAACACACAAAAGCACACTTGGTTATCAAAATATTATGCAGAGATTTCTTCTGCAAAAGGCATTCCTATATTTTTCTTCTTTTTTTTTTTTGTAATGACTTAGTATCAAAATATTATTAGATTCATAAGAAAACACCCACAGGTACATATTCTGCAAGTCAAGAGTACATTAAATGCATTGTGTTGAATTTACGAAAAGGAATGATTTTACATAGTTGATGCTAAAAAATATTTTTTTAATTACTGTGTCACAAACAGAAAAAAAAAATGAGAGCAAACATGATAACTGTAGCTGAATAATTACATTTGTGTCAAAAATGTACAAAAGCTGGAGAAGTCACAGATAGGACACGCTTTTCACTGCACAGTTTACTGACTTGTTAGTTTCTCTCTCATCCTTAATACCAGCTAAATGCTGTTTCAGCCTGTGAATTGGATTTTCTTTTAATTTGAGCAGATCAGATGCCAGAGCCCGCTTTTAC
>VXBZ01011785.1:10774-37556 GCA_013399135.1 Heliornis fulica
CTTTAAAAAAAGTACGTATTGGCCACATTGAATATCAGTGGGGAGAAGTCATATTTTTGAACAACCTGATTCTTCATGCAGCAAGTAATAAAGATGAAACCATTTAGTCCAAAGATATAAATCTAACATTATACTGAAAGGATGTGTCTTTATAAAATGGGAGTATAATGTAGTAGAAATTTGTGTTCTCTAGTTTTAAAAATACTTTGATGCAAACAAAATATTAAATTCTTTTCCTTTAATTTAGATAAAGTAAAAGAAGAGAAACAAGGTACTTTTGTAGAAAAACTGGTCACTCAGGTCATCAAAAATCTTCAGGTGAAAATTTCCAACATCCATATTCGCTATGAAGATGATGTAAGTACTTTTATATCTCAGAGTAAATGGTTAGGTACTGTAACATGAAATTAGGAACCTGTCTGATTTTTTTTCCTAGTTGCTCTCCACATTGCAAGAAGACTAGTAAAGTTTAGGAAATTTCACAATTAAAAAAAAATATTAAAATTGAAAGCTGATAAAGAACTTGTACCAAAGCATGTAGTCATCAGATCTTTGCTATATATGTCTTTAAAAACTTTTTAGCTATTTACTTCCAAGTTTAAATTTAGAGCATAAGATGATAATTTTTTTTTATATTCCCCCCCTGCTCTATTAGATCACAAATCGGAACAACCCCTTGTCGTTTGGGATTTCACTTCAGAATCTAAGTTTGCAGGTAATTTTAATTTTCATCTAAAAGCCATACTGATGTATACTGAAGGTTTATGTTTTTGTGTTTTATTGTGTTGCCTGGTAACATACTATCTGATGAAGATATACCTAGTATCTATCGTGAGCAATGCATAGTGGTAACAATGTGGTTTATCAAATCCAACAAATGTTGTGGCAGGGGAGCAATTAAAAATAAAGTGGTAGCATTACAATAGACCTTTGGGAGAAAACTGTTCTCTTCTGCCTGCTGTGCTTTGTGGTTGCCATGTGCCAGACTTTGCTAGATTTAGATTAGTTCAGAGTCTCTCAATCTTTTCCTGAATCTGCCATGAACCCCAAGAAAGAAAACTTCCACTTAATATTCAGGATGGCATCTTGTTTCAAAGTGGAGGTCAGATCTTTATCTGTAAGCTCAACTTTAAAGTGCTAATATTAGTGATCACAGACTGTATATGGCTTTTGTCTGGAAGACTTCCTAGTACCAGCAGAATGCTGGTTGTGCTGGAGAGCTCTAATTCAGCAGAAATCATATCTAAGAAGCATACCTAAGTAGATGTTACTTTCTTGAATGAAATAGTTGTCTTACAAATGCTTGTTCCTAGCAGGGTTTTTGAAAGGCTTTTGCCAGTCCCTTCCCCTGATGATTTTGAACAAAAAGCTTTGGTATTCTTACTATTTCACTTTTGAAATGCATATTAGCCTTTAAAAAGCCAGAGTAGTATATAGTGGTTTTTTTGAGCTCAAACTAAAATGCTATTTCCATAATTGTAATAGAGTTCTAATTCCTTGTTTATCTCTTTCCAAAGAACCTGCCTATAAATAATGTTCATGTAAAGGAAAACAGTTCGCAATATGGAACACAGAGTTTTAAAGAATCTTTTGGTTCTTGTGTGTATCCTACCAGTGACTCCACCTATATGAGTGTTTTTTAGGGGGAAGTAGCTGTATCAAGTTTCCATTTAAAATAACGGTCTAATTTCTTAAATGAGAACATGGCATGTTATTATTTTCAGTGGGGTTAATTATGGTGGTGTTCCTCTCTTTTTATTCCTGGTGTGTTTCAGTTATGATAAAATGTTGGTGTATTGTAGACATTGGAATAAATTCCTCTAATTCTCATTTCAGACCTCAGATAAGAATTGGAATCCATGTTTACATGATGAAACTGCCAAGTTGTTCTACAAGGTGTGGTATAAAACTGTTTGCTAAGGGAAGAATTGCTGATAGAGCGGAATTAGTGTTCCTTCCACAGAAGTTCAGATCAAGAGAACATATAATTGTATAAAGTCTTAAATAAAAATATACCTTGTATATATATGTTCCTTGCAGGCTACACATTATTTATCCAGACTTTGTGAAATCCAAATTATTAATCTGAAATTTGTTGGTATTGATACATATGTTCTGTTGTATTTTCAGCTTGTACGACTGGATAACCTTTTTGCTTACTGGAATGTGAAATCGGAGATGTTCTATCATGATGGTTGTGATGAATCGTTGGTAAGTAAAGGATGAGATAACGTATCTAGTATTCTAATTCATACTGTGAAGCATAGAGCATGCTTCACATTCAGTTCTGCTTCCATTTATTTCAGTATTCTGGAGAACATTCTTGTTAGTGATATTTTTCCTAAAAAAGTAAATGTTAAAGTTTCTATGTGGTGGAAGTACAACGTTCATCCGCAAATAAAAAAAAAACAAGAGAAGTCAGTGTGAAAATTATATACAATGTATGGTCATCATTTTGTTAGCTAAATGTAGATGTCTTTCTCCTTCGAGAACTTACATGAACATTTTGAGCCTTACTGTGTATCAGAGGAATTATCTGAAACCTCTATTAAAATACTGTCATGAAATAAAAATTAAACTTTCTAACTCCATTGTGTGTGTAGGTTAACTTGAAACAGGGAGTTGCCAGCAACAATGTGATTCCAGAAGGTTATGATTTTGGTAAGTGATTTTGTGTTTGTAATATTATGTGTACACTTCTAATTTTTAATGCTTCATAGAGGTTGCTGCTTTGGCAGTAATTAAAAAATCTTAGAAAGGAGTGCAGTTTAGTTCTTCCATTAGAATAACTGTCTTCCTGACAGTGAATACTGTACCATATCTATAGGCTTAAAGAGGCTTTGGTTAAAATAAGTCTTGAATTAATGTGTCATTTTAATGTAGTTTCATAAAAACCCCTCAGTGTTCATATCCAGTGATAATTCTGCATTTCAAGAAGTTTAGTAGTAATATGTGCATCATGTAAGTTTTCTGAACCATATTGGTTTGAGTTTCAGGTTATTGTTGTTCAGATCACCTGTATCATGTGAAATATATCTTGTTCCATTAGAGGTGGAAACAGTAATCACACAACTTTTAAATGCGACTTATTTTTTTCATATGTCTGTGTTTGTGTGTTACCATGTTGCAAGTAATTGCTTTGAGTGTTGCCTGCTTTAAGTCCAAAAGTACCATTGGTTCCACTCAAGTGTGGTGATTGTTTACTTTTTGTTGTATGGAAAATAGATGGTGTTTCTCATGTCCATATGTGTGGTTGTTCAGAAACGGTTTTCAGGGCATTTGAAGAATGACCTTTGAAGTGGCTTGTTCTTTCAGAAGCAAGTCCTCAGTTCACTACAGCCTGGGTTACAAAGGGCACTATTGAGTTTTATGAGGTTTTCTTGTTACCTTTGCTTGAAAGAGAAAGCCTTTTGTGTCCTTTTGACTGCCAGAGAATTATTTAGTAATATCTTCTGATTTATTATCTGTCTTTTTAGTTGTTAGCATTGACTCTTTTTACAAGAGAACAAATTTAATTATCATCAGTTGTCCAGGTCTTTACATAGAAGTTCAAAATACTTGCATGCAAAATTGCAGGATTCAGGATTTAGTTTTCAAATTCAGCACTTCCATCAGAGGTGCATGTATTCAAAGAATTACACCTCACTGATAATCTGTGGTAAATTAAAATTCTTGCTCTTTTAGAGCAAGACTTTAGATTGAGACATCAATAGAAGGGTAGTAAGCACAAAGTCTGCTTTTGTCATTTGGTATAAATTGAAACGTAATGCTTACAAGAGGAATGAGAAATTAAATTCAGAAAGCTATGTACAGGGGGAAAACTGCTAAAACAAAACATTTGTAGATAAAAGTAACATAGGCTTTACAAGAAATACAGATCTTAAAATGGAACAAGTGTAAGTTGGTGTACACATGGTTTCACCTTGCAAGTGTCTCTTTTCATTTGTGTGAACTTTTCAGTGAATTCAGAATATTTGGTATGGGAATAGTCTCTCGGTAATCTGAAATCAGTTATTATATTCATAAAAATACATCTTATACAAATTCAAATAGCACACAAATTCTTATTGTTTGATCGGTTGCTAAAACAGATGAAGAAATTGAACTAAATGTGTCTTCTGTAATTACATCGGATACCTGACATGACATGTGGAACAGTTAAAACATTTCTGTCAGAATATTTTTAATGTCATGTGCTTTGCTTTACACAGGATTCATACTGATTTTTTTTTTCATGCTTCCATGTGTTTTGGATTAGAAATGTGTAATGTCTGGTTTTATCCACTGTTGTCAGTGTAATTTATTAAACAGTATAAAAACGTCAATAACATAAATAAAATCCTTATGGAATAGGAGTTCCTATAATAGTTCCTGTAGAAATAAGTGTTCTTTAAAATTGTCTCGTATATAAATAGCTTATATCATAGCAGAAATAATAGTTATGTTGCAAATATAAACTATAAATGGAAACATCTGCCGTATAATACTGCATACAGGAATTCTTGTGAAAATATTATCAGAATCAAACAGGGAATTGAATATAGATTTTTATATTTTAAAAAAATGCAACTATGTTGATAAAATACTAATGTTTGAAGTCTAACATTTTAAAATGAGTAATCTGGCATAATTTGAGCTGATAAATATTACATATCATTTATGTCAGTCTTCACTTACTTAATTGCACTTTTTTGTATCAACTTGTTTTTTTTAGTTTTCCGCCCAATTTCAGCTAAAGCCAAACTACTTATGAATCCTCGCTCTGATGTTGATTTTTCATCACCAAAAGTGGATTTAGATGTAAATTTACAAGATATAACTGTTGAATTCAATAAGTCACAGGTATAAACTATTTTTCTGAAGTTCGGTGTAATGTGGTAAAGAAGTTAGTTTTCAAGCTGCTTTTCTTATTATTCTTGTAATTTTATAATAAACATAGAATCGATTGACTTCTTAGCTTTTTTTTTCTTAAATTATTTTAATTTTCAAGAGAAACTTGACTCATGTTGTTTTCAGAAAGACAATAACATTCAGTTCTACTTTTTTTAAAAAATTTTCTTCAGTACTTCAGTGTTATGGAACTTCTTGAATCCATAGATATGATGACTCGAAATCTGCCATACAGGAAGTACAGACCTGACGTTCCATTGCACAACAATGCCAAGACATGGTAGGCTACCTCAGAATGAAAATAATTTGTTGGGTATTCTTTTGAAATAATTACCAAATAATTGTTTCCTCTGTAAGGAGGTTAGAACTACTTTTCTTCTGAAATGCTTTTCTCTGTTGGTTTGGTTTTGGTTTCTTTTCTTTTAAGCTAAGAGTGTTTTATCAAACACTGGTGAAGACCTCAGACTAAAGGTGAGGTCATGATATTTGAAAGCCTGCACTTGTTGTCTTAAAGATATTATCAGAAACGTTAAGTGTTAGTATTTTAATATCCTGACTCTCCTTTAAAGGAGACCCCATTATATGTTAGGTACTATTACAAGATCACCACTATTATCTAAAAATAGGCAAGCCTTTTCAAGACAAATGGCAGAGATATAATTTCAGGAGATTTCTTACAAATAATTTTAATTATTTGCACCCAATTGCATATATATTTTTCAGTGCTTTTTGTACAGGGTTGCTTTTTGATTTTATGAAATAGCAACCTTGTGTGCGGGGGAAAAAGAAATCTTAGTTTCTTCTACTGATCAGAAATATGATACTAGACAAGGGATTTAACTTTGTCATGCATGAGGTTCTATTTAATGGGAGTCTGCATAGCTCTAGATATCTTTTCAGTATACAGAAGTAAATGGAAACTATACTTTTTTCTTTTTTTTTTTTTTAAGGTGGAAATATGTTATTTATGGCATTCTTGAAGTAAATGTTCAACCTAAGCTCCAAATGTGGTCATGGGAACATATTTGGTACCATAGGAAACAAGTGAAGAACTATAAAGATATGTATAAGACAAAGATAACATCAAAAAAACCTAATGAAGAGATCTTAAAAATGTTGGAGGTTAGTCCTTTTCCATTAAAGGTTTAAATATTGTTGTTCTTGCTGTTTTCCTAAGCTTAAATGTTTACATTTTCTTAAGGCGGTACTGAGTTAAGTAAAATTTTCAGTGGCTAGACTTCCAACTTCATCAGTACTTTTCTCTGCAAGATAAATACATTAGACAATTTTTTTAATTAGTAATTGCAGCGAAGAAAAACCTAAATGTGCTTTATTTTTTTTCCAGGTTTATTTTAAATTTTCAGTTTGAGCAAATTACCTTGGGTTGCGCTGAAATAGGTGCTGCTTGTAATTTCGTTTAACACCAAGACATGTAATCTAACCAAATTAGATTGTCAGAATATAATTCTTACCTCCTTTCTAGGAATTTGAAAAGGCCTTGGATATTTTTAACATCACTCTAGCAAGGCAACAAGCGGAAGTTGAGGTAAAGTTTCATTATTTAAATGACTCTTAAGAATAACTGCAGCATGAAGTGGAGATTTGAGACAGATGCATTTTAGTTCTAGTGACTGAATTGTGCATCGTACAGTCTCTACCTCCTTGTATTTCACATACATTATTACAAAGCTTGTAATTAAAAAAAAATAGAACCATGTACTGCTTCTTCAGAATAACTGATCTGGGGTAAAAACTTTTGGCAAGGAAGACTTGCAGTGGATGATATGGTTAAAGGATGGTAGCATAAGTCAAGTTTGAAGTGATTATGCCCAAGCTTTCAGGTTTGGGTTTTTTTCCTACCCTCAATAGTCTAGTCTATTAGTTTATCCCTTTTCTTCCTGATATCCTGTAGTGTCGTCTGAACACCTGTATGCATAGTATGTTGAACTTTTTATTATTTTTGGTAAATATTATTTTTTTAAAATCAAATCAAATAATGATTTGATTTATTCCAAATAGATCATCATAATTAGGCAATATAATGTGTCTTGAATGGTTATACTTAATTTGTTAGCCTTGTTTTTCCTAGTATAGTCTACATAGTTTTTAATTTAATGTATGAGTATCATTCCAGGATACTGAGGTGAAATCATTGTAGGTTTTCAGAAATCAGTGGAGCTTTTTCCATTAGTAATCAATATGATTAAAAGTAAGAAGAATGTGAAGTTTAGTATCAAAAATAATGTGTTGATAATTAAATTTGATGAATGCCAATAATTTCTTACAGCAGTGCTTGAAAGATTTTATTTCTTTTAATGTGTGAAGAATAGTAAATATGGTCAGAACTCAATTCGTGCAGTGATAGATACGATGCTTCTAAACCAAAACTGTACCCTGGAATCAATAAATGTGATTTTTTTTTTTTTTAGTTATGTGTACGAACACACATATATGGATGCTTGCATGATCATTATTCAGGCTTTTACAGAACCAGGAGAAACGTTCATGTCCCTTTCCTTCAGTTGTTCAGCTGAATTGGAGTGCTTTTCACAAGAAGGGAGAAAGGATTTGTTTTGTTTTGTTGTAGTTATCTTTTAATTTTGGCCTATTTTTATTTTGCTGTATCGTTTCTTTTGGTTTTACATTTTTCCTCTTTCCTTCCAGTTCATGATAGGTTTCTGTAGTGCTCAGAAGTAGGTTGCAAACAAATGAATTTCCATCTGTTTGGACTTTATGCCTTGCATTTGAAAAGTGTTAGAAAAGCATCTTGAAAGATCTGGTAAAGTCTCTGAATTTATTTCCACGTATTGAAAATCAGGTCACAGCGATTATAACCTGTGTTCTACCTCCCTCTGTCACACTGTTATCAGGTCATACCCCTGAAAATGGTCTGAAAGGACTTTTTGGGTACAAATCTGCTGCTACCTTGGTATCCTGACAGTTAGCCTTAAGCCTACTGGGAATTTAAAGGAGTGCCCTTTAGATACGTGCTGGGTAAAGCCAGATGAATGACCATAGTGTTTGTTAAACTTTATTGATTGTTATAAACATAACTTAGTTTATTTTCAAGGGTTTTATATTCTCTAGATCTTGAAATCAAGCTTCCCAGAACTCACATATGTGAGTTATTATCTTCTAGGGATTCTGTAGTAAGAACTTTATATTCCAAACCTTAGGCCACTTTTTAATTTTTATCACTAGTGCACTAAGTATCAAACACCAGTTTCAGTGAGCCAAGCATCAACTTTCTGTATCAGACAGATTGAGGAAATTTTTGTTCTTTCAGTTTCGGGAAGATGTTATAATGGACAATTCACCTATCAGAATAAAGGATGACACTCTCGTTGCCTTTTCTGTCATTTATAATGATGTTTTGATGTGTTGGAGCATGTCCTGGGTCTTTATTTTTCCTATGCAAATGAAGAAAGAAACATGAGGGAAATTACTTTTTTGAATATTTTTTACATTTCAGGCAACTAAAGCTGGGTTAAAAATCTACAGACCAGGAGTAAAACAAGATGATGAAAATTCTGATGGCTGGTTTAGTTGGATATGGAGCTGGTCACGTGAAAATAAGGATGAGCAAAAACAAGAAGTAAAGGGTTCAAGTATGTTCATTTTTGCATATTTTTTCAGTTATTAAAAATTACTTGTTAGATTAATAGGTGCCTAGCAGTGGAACATGGGGCTTTTGGATTATTGATATTTACTTTTTTCTTAGCTTTTTTTTGACTGATAAGTATTTATTTCTGTGAATCTGTGAGTTGCCTGTTATAGAGGTGTCTTACAATTCCTTCCATAGATCTTTATGAAGTGTCTTTAATTCTTGCTTTCTGCTGTCACAGTTTTTTAATTGTCTGCATTGTGTACTTTGTTTGGGGACTTCAAGAAAATGCTAGAAAACAGTTAATGGAATGTAAACAATTTTACTTCCACTCAGAAGGTAAATAGAGATTGTTTCTGGTTTTAGCAAGATAGGAAACCAAACAGGTCAGAATACAAGTATAACTGCATTTTAAAGCATGCTTTAGGAGACTCAAGACTTCACTTTAAACCTCAGGGGTTTTGCTTTTATTAATTTAAGACAATGCCAGTATCAAATGACAGTATCAGTTGTATGTTATAGACCTACCAAGCACTGCAAAGTGTACAGCAGTATTTGCTTTTTTCAGGTACTTATATCGAGTTTAACCTCTTGCAATGTTTACAGGTCTTGAAGAGCTGATGACACTTGAAGAGAAGGCTAAACTTTATGCAGCAATTGGATATAGTGAAACAGCTGTGGATCCAACCCTTCCAAAATCAGTAAGTCATAACAGACTATGATACCAAACAATTGGTAGCTTTAGCTGCTAATAAAATACTAAAGAGGATGGAAAGTAACTTATAAGTTCTTGAAGCTCTATTTCTGTATTTGTTTACTGTTCTGTCACTCTTCGAAGTTTCTGCATGCTGACTTTGTGCAGAGCAGAGGATTCTTTGATGTAGTTTTAGGACATGGTGTAGCATTTACTTTGGATATTCTGAAAAAGTTCAGAATGAAATTTTGCTCACTCAAGCTGGAATGAAGTCATCTAAGTAATGTATTGTTTAAAGTATGAAATGCTTCATATATCCATTCGGAAACTTTTTGAGAAGTGCACTAAGTCATTTGCTGGAATCTTAAATATGATTGACAGTATGTGAGGTAGACAAGGTGAGTATAAGGAAAGAAGTGATTGAAGACCTGTAATGGGGAAAACCAACATTTCTGAGCCATTCAGAAATAGCCTGGTAAGGAATCTTCACATGAGATGCTATGCATAGTACACTGGACTGTCTTCCATCTCTACCTAGATCTTTGTCTCAAAATGCCACAGAGGCACCAAGGACATTTGTTGTAAGCATAGTCTACTCTAACCCTGCTTCTTTGTAGTAACATACCTGGAATGTCTTTAAAACTAGGTAGGATACAAGCTATTTATGACAAACTGATTTTTGTGTTTGTCGTGTAGTCATAAACTGTATGGAAATGTACATTAACATGTTTCGTAAACCACTGTTGTTTTTTCCTGCTTATCTAGTATGAAGCCATGAAGTTCTCTGTGAAGTTATTAAGCATGTCTATATCAATAAGAGAAAACAAGCAAACTCCTGAGCTGGTAGAATTTGCATTAACAGGCTTGAGTACGGTATTTACTCAGCGACCAGGTGCACAAGCAATAAGGTGAACATTCTTTACTGAACTGTTTTTGCTCCTCATGAAATGTCACTGCTAATGGTAATAGGCATTTTAAGGCTTTTTTTTTTTTAATGTTTAATTTCCAATTAATTTCTGTCTGGGAGCAGAATCATCCTGCAACTGATGGACAAAGTGAATTAATATTTTTCCATGATTAAGTTCTCTTAATCTTTAGAAATTTTTGTGCAAATACGTTTTTTCCTTTAACATTGCTATGTACAATCAGTCCAGTTATTGTTTCTTGCTTTGAAATGTCACCGTTACTTTTTGAAACTTAATTGAGCAAGGTGATGTTCTAACTGTTTGTAGGCATTTAACATGACTTGAAAGGCTCTGAGTTTTAGGTTGAGTTTTTACATTTGCAGAAGAAAGCTGTAACTAATTATTTTGGCTTGATTTTTTGGCCTCACATTAGATGATGAAAGACAGCAATACGAAAAATTTTATTTTCATTTCAAATTTATTGATTTAAAAATACGGTGACAGTAGCTTTCCTGTTTTAAACCTTGCTTCCTTCTACTTCAGGGCATATTAGTATAACCTGTGTATGATACTAAGATACTTTTGATCTTGCACTTTTTCTGTTTGTTCCCCTGTGCACTAAATGGCCCTAGTAAGCTGTCATACAGAGAAAAACAGAAGAAAATGCTGTACTTTTACAGTGAAACAGTTTCTTTGAGCACTGGGAGATAGAGATCTTCAACTGAGAGCTGTTAGAGATAGACAGAGTATTGAAAACATGTAAATCCAACACCTGAAAAATATTTCTCAATATTTCTCAAGAGTAATGAGGGTGTTCCTCTTTTGTTTTTTGTTTTTTTTTTTCTTTTTCTTCTCTGAATTGAAAGCCATCTCTGCTTTATCTCTGTTCCTTTGTGCTTTTTAATTCCTGAGATCATACTAGAGAATTCCCATCTCTTCCCTTCACTAACACTGGTTCTCATGAAAAGTATATGAAGTGGACCCCCTTTGTGCTGTATCCTTAGACTAAGCTATTTATATTTGAGATATGGGTAGATATGTTGTTGGGATTTTTCTTTTTCTTTTTTTTTCCTTTCAGCTTTTTCATCATAGTCTTACCATTTACTTGTATCTGGCCAGATAGATATTACATCTGAACATGTTGTTTGCTTTTCTTTACAGATTTGAAACACAAATTACCTCACTTCAAGTTACAGGCACGTCCCGAGAGAAGTGTACACCTTGTCTCCTATCTTCTCGAACTGTCTATTCGAACAAGAGTACCTCACTTTTAAGCATAATGTTTGAGACTAATCCTTTGGATGAGAAAGCAGATCAGAGGCTTAGAATAGAATCACAGCCACTGGAAATAGTATACGATGCGGTAAGTAAATATTTGAATAAGGTATACATCTTAAAATCTTTTTTAATAGTAGATCTGCCATGTATGGTTTTTGCTTTATTTTAACAGATGACAATAAATAACTTGGTGGATTTCTTCAGGCCTCCAAAAGATGTACATTTAGAGCAATTGACGTCAGCAACTCTGATGAAGCTTGAAGAGTTCCGTGAAAAGACATCAACAGGCAAGTGCTGCAAGCTCTTCAGATTGCACACTCAAATTTTTGATCCTTAGGTATGGAAATATTATATCTGTCCATATAGCAGTGGATCCGAGTCATGGCTTCAATCTAATTACAAATAATTTCTTCTTGATATTAGATAATTTTATGTCTGTATCTTTTTCAACTTTCTTTGTAAAATATGTTCCACACTCTGAGGTACTGATTTAGTATATATTCTGTTCTGCTCCATGCAGAGTTAAAAGCAGTTTGTTACTTCTAACATTTCTAATTTGTTCATCTAAGTATCTAAATAACCTTGTCTGTTTCATACAATTTAAAAACTGATGCTGAGTTATTAGTCTTCTAATGAAACTGCTGAATTCTTTACAGAGTTCTTGCTTTTCAGGACACTGTATACTTTGCTGTTAGTGTTTTCCACTGATGAATGTTGATTTTAATCTGGATTGATTTAGATCAGGTCATGTAAATGATATTTCTTCCAATTATTCGATGTATTAAGCCATTCCTCCAGTTTTCATTTCATCTTACCTTTTTATCTCCAAAGATCTTGTATTTCAGCATGTGAATAAAAATGGTGAATAATTATAAGAACTAGCACAGAGATTTGGGAAATGAATTCATTCCAGTAAGGATGTCAGAAGCTTTGTGGATCGGAGGTGTCTCCAGTGCAACACCACGTCTCTGGTTGTGTATGGGAGGGGGTACTAAGTGTTAATTTAATATATGTTATTTAGAAAAGATTTTAGAAGATTGATTTTTAAACCTCATGTAAATCTGTAACCTATCAATATTTAATTTTTACATCAAGATCTGAATATGCAGTGTTAATAAGTGAAAATGCTACAGAAAGTTTAAAAAAAGTTTATTTAATCTGTTATTTTTATCAACTTAGTGTCAGGAATGAAGTCAAGCACCAGTTATATTTCTGTTCATTAGCTCTTCTGTTGTTCTTTTGCTGAACTGTTGACTGATGTCAGATTAACCAGTTAAAGTTAGGTGGATCAACTTACTTGTCTCTCTATTAGAAACTCCTTCAATACTGAATATATTCCTGAGATTAATTTGATAATTTACTTAGATTCAGTATGCTTGCTTTGCTACTCATTATCATTGGATACTCTCTGATCGATTATGATTAATTTTTTGTGTAAATACGACATTGTTATGTGTTGTTATACTTGAAGCGTGACATTACTTTGGCTGTGACACTTAGCTTGACATTACTTTGGCTATGACACTTAGCTTCACAGGAATGCTGAGTTGCCCTTAGTAATTTAAAAGCTTGTTCACTCACAAATGAGACTACAAAATTACCAGTGGAAGACTATTTTTTTAATACATTTGTCAGTGACATGGACAGTGGGGTTCAGCACACCCTCGGGAGATTTACTGATGACAGCAAGTTGTGCAGTTGACACTGCTGGAAGGAAGAGATGCTGTCCAGAGGGGCATTGACAGGTGGGCCTGTGCAAACCTCATATAGTTCAGCAAGGCCAAGTGCAAGGTCTTTCACATGGGTTGGTGCAATCCCAAACACAACTACAAGCTGTGTAGAGATTGAGTTGAGAGCATCCCTGAGGAGAGAGACTTGTGGGTGTTGGTGGCCGTAAAGGTCAATTTGACAAGACTGTGCGCTCACAACCCAGAAAGCCACCCTGTGTACTGGGCTGCATTAAAAGCAGTGTGACCAGCAGGTTGAGGGGGGTGATTCGTCTCCTCTACTCTGATCTCATGAGACCCCACCTGGAGACTGCATCCAGCTCTGGGTTCTCCAGTACAAGAAAGATGTGTACCTGTTGGAGTGACTCCAGAGGAAGACCTTAGTCAGAGGGCTGGAGCATCTCTCCTATAATGAAAAGAGTTGGGCTTCTCTAGCCTGGAGAAGGGAAGGCTCAGGGAAGACTTTACAGAAGCCTGCCTGTAAAGGAGCCTACAGGAAAACTGGCGAGGGGCTGTTAATAAGGACATGTGGTGGGGCAAGGTAGTGGCTTTAAGGGGGTTTTAGATCAGGTGTAATGAAGAACTTTCTTCAGTGTGACAGTGCAGACAGGGTGTAAAGGTTTTAAACTAAGCAGATAGATTTAGACTAGTTTTAAGGAAAGGATCTCTTTACTAGGATGATGGTGAGGCACTGGCACAGATTGTCCAAAAATGTTATGGATGTCTGGTCTTTGGAAGTGTTCAGTAAAGTTCCGAGTCCTCAGAGTAGAGTGAGTTAACTCATCAGTTGCCAAGTTACAGTACGCATTCCAGTTCTTCTCATAACATCTTCACTGAGTATGAAACTGTTTTGGATTTGCCTGTGCTGTGTTGTAGTCTCTATTTTTCCATTACCATACTTGCTATCATAGTTTCTTCTACTTGGTGCTTCTTTAAAGACTGCCTATAGTTATTGGTTCAGAAGTATGAAGAGCATCTGTACCTGCAACTAAATTTAGTTACCTAACATTCACACAGTTTATTTAAATTTCATCTTGAGTGCCTATTTATAGCTTCTTCCAATTGTGTTAACTTCTCTATGGGTTACTTTATATTTGCTAACTATATTATTTTTTTTCAGGTTTGTTGTATGTCATTGAAACCCAGAAAGTTCTTGATCTCAAAATTAACCTCATGGCTTCATACATCATTGTTCCACAAAAAGGCTTCTATGACTCTATGTCAAATTTGCTACTTCTGGATCTTGGTAGTCTTAAGGTACATATTTACCTAAAGAAGTACATAACTGAAAATTATAGTTTGACTTTATGTGATTTCCAGTTTCTTAATTTGTATTTTGTGGTACTGGTTAAATAAAAGTTCCTCTTGCAGCATTAGATGTTTATTTTAAATGCCCTCCTGTCAAGGCAGACAGTATTGAACTAATCTGAGTAGATCCTTTCAACCAAAAGAATTCTTAGAAAATAATCCTCCTCTGAAATGAAATTACTCTTGATACTTTGAATTGATATGTCTTCCAATGTTTTCCTTAGAATACAAAATAGTAATTTTTCTTACTTACATGATTAATGGCCTTCTTTAATATTACTGTTACTCCAGTTACAAGTTACCTTCTGGTCACTTGTTTTACCTCAAAATTAAGAAAGTGAACAGATTGGCAATTTATAAAATAACTAGGATAAATAGAGAGAGATCTTGGAGATGCTTCTTGCAAAGGAAGAGTCAAAAAAGTAGTTTAATGGTGTATTTAAATTTGTAATTTAACACTATAAAATCACAGAGGAAACTGCTCCTACATATCTTCTTACTCATCGGTGAACTTGCATTCTTTCTGGGCAGATGATCACACCTGTATACAGGCAAATGTTTTATTTAATTTTTTTTAAACTTTGCTCTGGGTAAGGATTATTCTGCCACTTCTTGTCTGCTTTTTCCATAAGAATTTGTTTAAAAGCTTAAGATCTTTCTAAAGTATAGTAGGTTTTCTAGGTCTCTGTCACAGACTGATTTTCTGAGCATGTGTGTTTCAGTTAGAATCATAGAATAGTTGTGGTTGGAAGGGATATTTAAAAGTCATCTAGTGTAACTGCCATGCCATGGGCAAGGATCAACTAGATCAGGTTGCCCAAAGCCCCATCCAACCTGGTCTTCAGCACTGTCAGTTTGAGGGCATCTACAGCCTCTCTGGGCTCACCACCACTGCCTCTTCACAGTCGCTGTAAATAAGCTGTGACTTTTACCACGTTTGCGAGAGGGAAAATGGCACACATAAGTGGACTTATTTAAGGTTGCATAGAAAATACTGATCTGGTAATTCTCAATTCTCAGTCTGCAAGTTACTGTCAATGTGGAAGTAGGGATGGCTTGGTAGCATTGGATAAAGAAATGCTATGCCTTGAGCACTAGTATTTAAATTTGTTTTATAGTTATGAATGTTATCTTGAACATTACCTGAATCAGACAAAAATAGATAAGCATTCATTTAAGGATGACGGGAGCCACATTTCTTCAAAGTTGAATAGCAGAGAGGGTACATACAGACATAAAATACCAAAGAAGTAGGGCATACGAAAGCTGAGTTAAAGGTATATTGGCTTGTATTAAATGAAAGACATTGAACATCACTGAAGAACAGTCAAAACCCCCTTTTCTCTTTTACTCTGTTTGACTAATATTTAGCAGTGTAATGTTGCAACTAAGTTTAACAGAATTCAGGAGTAGGTTTCATGTTTCTCAGGTGACTAACACAGTAATATATGTACGTATGAACTCCTCAGTTATTCCACTAACTACAAAGAGTATGAGATTTTATACTTTGGTCTATGAAAGTCACTTGATAAAGGAAATTATTATATTAAAATATTGTGTAAATCTTCATAGATTTTAATTACTTTAAAATTTTGTTTCTTTCCCTGAAGAAAACAAGTTTAATACTCTCCATTGCTCTTTTTATATAGCTATTAATTTTAGTTATCTCCTCTACTGTGATATTTGTAAGACTCCATGCCCTTGTAATAATCCTTTATCGTGTTAGGATTAAGTATTTGTAGAATTATTACTTTGAACATTTTTTAAATTGATTTTTCTTTTTGTGTCTGTTTTTAAGATGGAAAGTAAAAGTCGTTCTGATTTATCAGAACTCAAAGTAGGACAAAGCACTATTGAAGATATAATGTCAAGAGCCTATGATAGTTTTGATATCCAGCTCAGCAGTATACAGTTACTGTACAGCAAATATGGTATGTATTCATGAAAGTAATTTTTCTCTACAAGTGTAAAAATATTTTGGTGGTTGATGTGCTTTAATATTCCTAACTGAAGCAGTGGAGAATCTTGAGAACACACTACTTTAAACATAATGTTGCTTTAAACTCAGTTCTGTGAACATTTTATGGATTTCCTAAACATACCTTTACGTCTTAGATTACATCCTTAGTTTTTTGCTAAATAAACTTATAAATAATCCCTTGTTTTTGAAGACATCTCTTTTAATTTATTGCATAATAAATACGACTAATTTATGGTATTTTTCTTTGGTGCTTTTTCTTTGCTTACCACCAAATTTAAAGCAGAATTCGCCTGCAATTATAGACAATCATTTTGTGAGAGTAAAAAACCAATCAGAATCCATTATGAAACAAAATTTAAAATTAAAAGTTTGATAACTAATATAGAGTTATAACCAGGGATGTCTTAAGAATTTAATTCTTAACCCTCTTATTCCAGAGGGATATCCAGAGCCCAAGATTCCATTAGCATGCATGTTAAGAATTGGGCCCTGAGAACTCTGCAGCATGGATGGGGTATCCATTGAGATGTGAGCAGTAGAAATTAAGTAGTTTTGTGTGTCAAGTTTGCATCTTGTATAAGAGAGCTATGAAAGAGATGGTGCACTTGAATTTTAAAAGTGTATACACTAACCTATATCAGATACGTCTGTGAGTTGTGTAATGAGAAGGAATCCCTTGCAGTGTTTAACGGTGTAGGTTTTCTTTGCTTTTCTAGATGATAACTGGCAAGAAGCTCGGAAGCTGAAGCACTCGTCTCAACATATCTTGCAGCCCTTGGATGTAAAAGTGGAATTTAGCCGGGCGATGGTTGTTTCAGATGCAAGAATGCCCAAGTATGTGTTTATTCCTACTTTGAAATTTTATGGTAAATGCATTTCNCGAAATAATTGCATATATTTAAAGATTTTTATTAAGGATAATAGTACCTGTTCTAATTAGGACTCTCTAATAGCTGCATTTCAGTTCTTGTTTGAAATACTGTGGAGCAAAAATATCTGAACAAAGTCTCTTTTATGGACATTCCAAAATTAGTCTGAAAGGTGATATGCTGTCATGCTCATTCTTTTTCACTGTGGTTACTCATCTTGTTTGTTTACCTGCTAGGTATCACTTGTCAAGGAAACAGCTCTTAATGCATTGAGCTTGCCTGTAGGCTTATTTAACAAAAAACCCCAATCTATTTGTTACGGAAATTCTACTCACTCAGAATAAAATTTATGTTATTATTAATGCTAAAATGTTGATGTTAAAGATCACTGAGTCAAATGGCAAAAATTAATTTTACATGTATTTTGGAAAGGGCATCTTCACTAATGTCTGATTGTACCTAAAAGATCTCATCGGTTTTGAAGTACTTGCAGACTAGCACATTAATGTATTAAAAGGTAATTTGGTTTATTAAGTTGTTGAGAAGTATCATATTTTCATGCTAAGACATCATATGATTGTTTCAACCTTAACACTGTTGGAAATTCAGATTTTTAGCTAGGCAGTAGAGAAAATTCATAGCATAAAAATAAAAATAAACTGTTGCAGGAAATTATTTAGTACAGTCAGTGAGATCAAGAGGCTGTTTCTGAAATAAAAGGATTATGTAGAATGTAGGGTTTACCTAGTCAGAAGAAAACCACCCCAAAATAATGTATTTTACTTTATGTATTGTGATTGCACGGTATAATGATGCCACCTGCTGGAAAGCCGTGGGATCAGGTTCTCAGTTTCGATGCTTGATGTTATAAAACATCTTACCCTTTCTATCCTTGCCTCTTTTCTCTGTTTGGTGCAGAAGGTGAGATAATGGAAATGGAACTCACAGGAATCCACATTCTTATGTCAGAAAGTCCAGAGAGGGAAAATGAGATTTTATTTCTGTGGTCATGTAACAGAATGTTATTTTAATGTAGGTTTGTCATCTCTGAGTTATGCTAGTGTAACCTGGATTAAGGAGTGTTTACTCTTAATGAGAATACCTGTTGCGGTATTGTAGTACTGCCTCTTCATCATGTCTTCTAACCGTGCATCTCTGTTGATGGTTTATGTGTCTAGAATGACTTGGGAAAATATTTCCCTAAGTGGGTATTATTACTGCATCTCTATATGACATTGTGCACAGATGCTAAAAAATAACTGATAGATTCTGTGTCATCAAAATTCTCCTAAACAGTGAATTTTATTAGCAGTCTGAACTTAGAAGTTTCTGTACAGATTTGCTCATCAGTTGAAGTACTTAGCTCCTCCATGCTTCAGTTTCTACAAATCTGAAATAGTTGTGTTCCACTTCCAGGTGTTTTCTGGACTGTAAAAGCTTTATGGGCTGAGTTTTAGGTTTTTAAAAAAGCTAATGCCTACATTTGAGGAGCCTACAGCTACTTCTTTTTTTTGGCCAAAACCTGTTCAAACAAACTTAAATTATTCTTTTATGTCCTTAATTGCTATACCATTTATTAGTTTCTTAAATAGCTAGACTACTGCTGCAGTCAGCTTAAGTATACATGACCTTTGGGAAGTATTTTATATACTTTGCTTGAAGTTTTGGGCTGTAAACATTGCTATCTATCTTATATTCTGTAAATTACTATATAAAGGCTCAGTGACCTGTTTTATTATAAGTATTAAATATAGGAACAAAAGGGAACAGTTTCTAATTGTGAGGAAAACATGCTTTATGTAGCTAAACCAGAAGTAAATATTAGTAGAATTTGCAGTCCTGATCCGCAAGACATGGTATCAAATGGAAATATAAATTATGTTAGTAACTGTCTGTTTGCTGGTTAAGAAACTTTTCTGTGTGCAGTAGAAGTTACGCATGTATATATATATGTGTATATATACACATGCACACGTGTATATATGTGTGTATGCACATAAAATATTAATAAAAATTGAATTAAATCATTTTAAGATATCTTTATTTGTTGACAGGTTCAAACTGTCTGGTCAGCTGCCTTTACTTTCTGTACAAATATCAGACCAGAAGCTGACAAGTATCTTGGAGCTAATTGATAGCATTCCTAAGCCAGAAAGTGCTTCTGCTACCAGTTCTCCTCCAAAAATACCTGAGGTAAGGTTTTTAGAAAATATTTCATTAATAATTTTCAGAAAAATACCTTATTGCTATTAAAATAGCATTGCAGTTCTGAACCACAAGCATTTACTTAGTATCCCTTGAAAAATGTAGCTAGTTCTCTAGAACTAAAGTTAGAGGATTTTTTCTCTGTTAATTAGTTAATTTATTGTTATCTTTACCCAGTAATTATAGAATAGATGTCTACTGGTTGAATTTAAAGTAAAAAGACCCCAAACTTTTCCCACACTGGAATTACTTTATATTTCATATTAATCTTGATTAACAAACTCGCTTTGAGGATTAGTTTAGTTGTACCTTCAAATTTAGCCACTTATTGGAATGCTACAGAGTTTGGCTTCACGTATTTTGTTTAATGAAGGTTGAAACCCAGGAATTTTTAAAGTTGAAGTATTACATGAATCTTAGACAGGATTAATTTTGAAACTTTCAAAACCAGAAAATAGCCACACTCTGTGTATAAAGTTGGCTGAACAGTTCCTGCGTGAAAGAAGTGGCAGCTTCTTTCAAATTACTTCAGTGCTCTTCCCAGCATTGCTTTATTCAATTATATACAACATAGCTGAGTGGGTGCCATTGTGAAGTGAGTTCTCTCTCTACTTCCTCACCACTTTTCCTTAGTGAAGATGGTTCAGGTCAGTGTTTTATGCTTTCTCAATTATTATTCCTAAAAAGTATTTTATTTTTTTATTTGAACTTTTTTTTTTAAAAAAACAAACTAAAAAATGTACTCTGAATTTCTAATTACAACACTGCTCTAGTCTGTGTGATCTGGCTCTGTTTTATATACCTTTAAAACAGTTCTACCATGAAAATACATGAAATCTCAAGGTCAAAGACAAAACTGGGCTATTCATTTTTCCATGGCTAGTAAATACTTCTAAATTATCTGTTATTTATTTTTTTCTGTACTTGATTCTAAAGGAATGGTCATCTCTGTGGCTTGTTTTTTCCCTAAGACTACTTAGTGACTATCTTTGCATCTTTATAGAAACTATTCTGCTCTGTTAGTGATGGCTGTTGCTGCAGTTTTGGTGGTGTATTCTGTGCATTGTATTAGCATAATATTCAATTACTGTAACTGCACATGAATAGACATTCATAACTATTGAAAGTATATATAGAGTGAAGATTGCTTCCCTTCAACATGTAGTTCCTACCATCTCTTCAGTAGTCACATTGAAATTCCAGCTATTCTGACCTGCTCTTTCACTCTTGATATACTAACAGTATCCACACCCAAAAGCTCCTCTAGTCTCTGTTTCGTGCAAGTAATCACAAACTTTCTTCAAGGATAAACGATGGGGTTTTAGTTTTACACAGTTAAAAAACATACATGTAAGATTATTATCCTGTACTTTGTAACATTGCCTATACCTGAATTTAATCGTAGAATTAAACTGCTACACTTAAAATATTTTCAGTGACTTTGGTGTGCTTAGTATTACCTGTACATTACTTGTGAAGTACAAAGGGAGGTGAGAAAGTGTTGAGCCAGTGTATATGTATTTGCATTATACTCAGCATCTATATTAAGGTTTGTAGTTAAACCTGTCTGCTCAAGCTTCCATCTACTGCAGAGATTGTCAGACTTTAATTGCTCGTATTAAATTCAGTGAATTTGGGTAGATTGGTGGTGGGATATATACTCTTGTCCTTTTACCTTTGAAGCTGAAATTGATCTGAGCTTTGGTGCCATCACATCATTTCAGCACTGAAAAGGGTATGGAATGTGTTTTCAGAGTTCTGCACATGAACTTTGGTCTTTACATTTTGTGTTAGTGGAGGGATTGTTCTGCAAAAACAGAGGACTTTTCATAACAAATCCTTTTAGGTTTTTGCATCCTGTGATGATTTATTTTTTTTTTTTTCTTAAGTACAGGTAGGTTGCCGACTTTGGTGTGGAAGGCCTTTCTTCTCATGGTTTGGTACTGCATAGTCAAGTCTCACAGTTCTTCTCGTTGTCTAAGAATTTGAAAGGGTTATAGATGAGACATTTTCACAGTTAAAAGATTCTTGGGGATGTGGTGTATCTATTACTTATAGGCATGGTGTTCAGTAAGGTCAAGTTATGTAGGCTGGAGACTGAGAAGAGAGACTGTTGAAGTGTGAAGTGAGAGGAAAATGTTGAGCCTTGGAAACAGCATTCAAAGATGGATATTTCTTAGTTGCTATAATACTCGCATTTCATTGAGATAGTGTGAGTTAGGGAATAATTTCAGGAGACTGAAAGTAGCAGTAATGGGGGAAGAAAAAACCCAACATGTACCATCATTCGTGCATTCCAGAGCTAAAGGCATTCAAGAAGATGGACACACAGACAATGCACACATCTCTCCTTACTGAGTACTCTCTCTAAGGCATGTGTATACTAAGCATTCATGTGGAACATGCAGATGAGAATTCTTTACAAACTGAAACCACTAAGACTACTTCCTGGGGCTTGATGGGAAGTCTGGCTTTCGTGAAGTCGTGATTAGCCTCATGTGGCAGTTAAGCCACACACAGCTGCTCACTCACTCTCCCCACATTGGGATGGGGGAGAGAATCAGAAGGGTAAAAGTGAGAAAATGTGTAGGTTCAGACAGTTTATTAAGGAAAGCAAAAGCAGTGTGTGAAGGCAAAGCAAAGAATTTCTTCACCAACAGTGTTGTCAAGCACTGGAACAGGCTGCTTAGGGAAGTAGTGGAGTCACCATCCTGGAGGTATTTAAAAGACACGTAGTTATGATGCTTAGGGACATGGTTTAGTGCTAGCTTAATGGTTGGACTCAATGATCTTATCTTTGCTAACCTAAATTATTCTGATTCTATGAAATTTAGAACAATTCTTTCTGTTTTAGTGTTTTCTCTAGCTTTTTTTTTTTCTTTCCTTACCTGCCATGACTATCATGTGATTTTTTTTAATAAATAACAGTCGATTTTTACTGTTCTCTGAAGTTGCTGTACTGTAGTCCTGTGAGGGACTGGGTTTTGACTTTTCTAAGTTGTCATATGATGTGCTGTCTCTGTCTGCTTTTTTGATCAGTGAATTTGTATATTTGAACCTCTTCACTATGTTGCGAATCACAGAATGTTAGGAGTGGGAAGGGACCTCGAAAGATCATCTACTGCAGCCTCCCTGCCTCAACAGGATCACCAAGATTAAATCACACAGGAATGTGTCCAGATTGGTCTTGAATGTCTCCAGAGAAGGAGACTCCACAATCTCTTTGGACAGCTTGTTCCAGTGCTCTGTCACCCTCATAGAAAGATTTCTCTATATTAAGATGGAACTTCATATGTTCCCGTTGGCCAGTGATAAGACAACATTGCCTGTTGTCTTATCACTGGCCAACTTAACACTGAGAAGAGCCTGGCTCTGACCTTCTGACACTCATCCTTATTTATAAACATTAATAAGGCCACCCCTAAGTCTCCTCTTCTTCAATCTAAAGAGACCCAGCTCCCTCAGCCCGTCCTCACAAGGGAGGTGTTTCATCCCCTTCATCATCTTGGTGGCCCTGCGCTGGACTCTGTCAAGGAGTTGTATGTCCTTCTGGAACTGTGGGGCCAGAACTGGACACAATACTCCAGGTGCGGTCTCAGCAGGGCAGAATAGAGGGGGAGGAGGACCTCTCTTNCCATCCTGTCTAAATCCTGTTGATGGGCAGCACAACCTTCTGGTGTGTCAGCCACCCCTCCCACCTTGTGTCACCAGCAAACTTGCTGACTGTGCACTCTGTTCCCCCATCCGGGTCATCAGTGAATGCGTTGAACAGTACTGGTCCCAGTACCAACCCCTGAGGGACTCCACTAGTTACAGGCCTCCAGCCAGACTCCGCCCTATTGACCACAACTCTCTGGCTTCTTCCCTTCAACCGGTTCTCAATCCACATAACTACTCTACCCTCCAGGCCACACTGCCTCAGTTTGCCCACCAGTATGCTGTGGGAGACAGTGTCAAATGCCTTACTGAGGTCAAGGAAAACCAGGTGTGAAGAGGTTCATGGATGCATTCTCTCTGTAGCTAAAGGAATAAGCAGTACCTGCTGCTTATACCTGATTTAGGCCTCATTTCTCTCCATGTTTTTAATGTTAGTAATGTAAGTGTTTAACTGTAATGATTTTGAATTCAAGTAATGCTAATTTCGTGCAGTGTATGTGCATGCAATAGCATGACCAATCAATTAAAACAAAAGATTTTATTTTATCTCCTGTTTCAGGCTGCAATATCCCCTGTGCTCTCAGCACCACATTTATCACAAGGTGTGTTTCCTGTTTTGGATCTTCCTTCATTTGCTGAGTCAGGTAATCTTTATTTTAAAGTCTGATTCAATAAAAAATCAAGTCACGCTTTTGAGTTCATTGAATTAATTTGTTTCTCTTGGAATAAGTGACCATTTGTGGCTTCATTTCAAGTTATTGAAGGTCAAGTAGTGTTATATTCTGTACAGGTTATTACAATACAGCTGTGCAAAACAACTATTTTTCTCTTAGGAGTAAAACTGTATGCTTATTCTTGGCATTCCCTTTCTGAAAGCAAAGCAGTAAAATGTTTGTTTGGTGGATGGGTTTGTTTACTATTTTTCTTTGCATATATTACTACAAATCTCTGTTCATAACATCCGAAGTAGTATGTGTGGGGTTTTTTTGCTTAAATATTTACTTAGTCCTCTGATGACAGTGTTAATTATTTTATTCTGGTCAAGTAGTTCTCTCCTACTTATCTGCATTTATTTAAATTACAAAATACTGAAATGATGACTTTAGGAAACTACTGTGTTGTTATAAACAAACGTAATTTCAGCTTGTAGAGAATCAAACAGAAGAGTGGCATTGGCTGTGGAGAAACTGGTCATGTTTACCATTGCCTTTTCTGTTTATACAGCTTAGCTAGATTATAATGTTCCATCTAGTAGCTACATTTGAAAAATAAATATGTCAGTTCATTTAGTGTCAAACACTTTTTCGTGCCAAAATACGCAACTGGAGAGAACACTCTTTTTTTCTTCTTTCTCGCTCAAGTTACTGAAATACATGGCTTGTGAATGCTAGCAAAATTGTCAACAAGGTTTTTTCATGTATTTGTGCATCTTCATCTGGTTATCAATGAATTCCTTTAAGTGTCCAAAAGAAGAGAGAAAAGAACCTTTCAGTTCTTAAATTTAGAGTGACATGAGGGACAACAGTGGCAGTTAATTTGTCTGGATTATAAATTTGTTACTCCTTATGAATCTCCCCTGAAATGGGAAGTCCTTAGCAAGGAGAGATCCAAAGCAGCACCACTGATAGTGAGGTGAAGGTTTCTGTATGGTCAGCAGAAATCAGATTAGCAGAAAGTTATTAAACTAGTAGTACACACTGAAGGCAACATGAGCCTCAATTTTTGCTACAGCTGAGAGAATGTTGACAAAGGAGTTAGTTGCTGAGAACCCTTGTATGATGATCTGTTAGAGGGAGTTGTAGGTGTGAAAAATTGTGCAGGCAGGAGTGGAGATAATTATAGAAGTAGTGTTTGGTTGCTAATTATCAGCTAGGTAATCTTCCCAGACTTTTACATTTAAGTTGTCATAGATGTACACATAAAAATTGTAGGTCAAATTACTATCAAAATACTAGCTTTCTAAAATATATATGTAACGTTGTCGTGAATTAATCCTTAGAATCAGAAGAAGAATTTTATGATGCTTTAAGCAGTCCTGTGGAAGACATGCCATTTTTTGAAGCGCCATCTGGGTCTCTCAAGCGAGCCGGCAGTACAAGGCGAAAAAAACTACATAAACAAGAATCCTTGAAGAATATGACAGAATTCCAGCTAACATTCGAAGTAGCTGAGGTAGTTACTTTTTTAATTCCTCTGAAGCAGATCTGAATTGTAATTTTTCCCTGTTGCACTCATTAATTCATGTCTACAGAAGTATTCTCCTTTTCTTGATGAAACTACTCTATTGAGTTTTTCTGTTTTCTGAGATTTGCTGTTTCAGACTTGAGGGAAAAAAAAAAAGAATAATTTTTCCAAGTAGCTGTTTCTAACTTCATCAGTTGGTCTAGTAGAAGAGGTGATCTCTTACTACTATCATAACGGTTAGACCATCATGGCTATGACGGTGTTACAGTAGCTGTTACTCAATGTGTAACTGAACTGAATTTGTATGGTTTGTTTATAAACATTACAAATTCTGTTTTAGGGAAGGGGTTACAGAATGGTTTCAATATATTGTATCTAGCTTGCAGCATTTTTAATGAAATACTACACCTTAAAGAAAATATTGTGACATAAAATTGAAATATACTAGTTTTTGTGTGGTGACAAGACCTTGTTTAAGAGCTACTAGTCTAAAGATAGTTTCCATTAGAGAATAGCATAAAATACAAAGTCTATAGGAAAAGTGCAATTGAGAATATAATAAGAATCACCTTCTCTCAGCATTATACTTTAAAATTACTTACTGTGTTCAGTTTTGATTTTCTCTGTAGAGGTCTGTGTGGCAATTGTGAAAAGCAGGTAACAGCTTCAGCTAGGTATTTATTTCACAACAGCTTTGCCATGCATGGGTGAAAAAATAGGAAATCCTCTCACCTAATGGCTTGGGTATCTAAATCTTACCAGTAGAGTTCAAAGAATTTCCAGAGAAAGCAGTAAACTCTGGACATTATGAAATCCTTTATGGAGTAATTAAAAAAAAAAAGGTTATCTAAGTGTTTGTTTTTCTTAAAATAGTAGCAAAAGTAGTCTAACAAATTTATTTGTTTGAACTGTTTGCTTTTTCCAGGAGATTTTCTGTAGAATGATCACTACACATTAAACAGTGAAATTTATGTAAATATATAATCCTATGTAAAAACTAAGAGGATAATCTGCTACCTCTCTTCCCTCTTATTTTTTTTTTTTTGTTGGCTTTGCGTGGTTCTTTTCAGGTCTTAATTAAACTATGCCGTCTTACTTGTAATACTGAGACCCCTGTGCTTCAGCTTGATATTGTGGGGTTAGGCACTGAACTTAAATTGAGAACATTTGACATGACTGCAAATGCCTTCCTTCGTGAAGTTTGTCTGCTGTGCCCAGAGTATATGGGTAAGTATTTATAGTCTGATCAAAACAATTATTCTTGAGTAATTATTAACAAATATGAATTCATCTTCAAAAAGCCTATAGAGCTTTTTGTTAACTAAAGAAGATTTGCTTCCTAAATGAAATGGGAGCAAGGTAAAAAGTAACTTAGGAGCTTGTTCACTTAGTAATGCTTTGGTAAATATCTTCTAGTGCTGAGTGCTGATGATTGTCATAGAGACATTTTAGATTTGCACCTGAGGTTTGTAATTGAAGA
>VXBZ01011785.1:40986-54301 GCA_013399135.1 Heliornis fulica
GGAGACAGTTTGCAGGAGCCAAAATGGCTGAAACCTCAGAAAAAGTCAGGATAAATGACTTGGTGGCGGTAGGTTAATGGCTGGACTGGATGATCTTAGGGGTCATTTCCAGCCTGAAAATTCTATGATTCTATGAAGTGAGGAGTCTGCCTTGGTTGATGAGGACTGGGTCAGGGATCACTTAAGCCATTTGGACATCCAAAAATCCATGGGTCCTGATGGGATGCACCTGAGGGTGCTGAGGGGGAGTCATTGCTAGGCCACTGTCCAGCATCTTACAGAAATCTTGGGAAATGGGAGAGGTGTCTGATGACTGGTGGAAGGCAAATGTCACTCCGGTCTTTAAAAAGGGCAACAAAGAGGACCCGGGTAACTACAGACCGGTCAGCCTCACTTCCATCCCGGGAAAAGTGATGGAACGACTTGTCCTTGGTGCTGTCTCCAGACACATCAAGGGTAAGAGTGTTGTTAGGAGTAGTCAGCTGATGATCCATCAACAAACCAGATAATGTATTGTGTTAACATCGCTATATAGTTAGTACTATTGGAGATAAACTGCTTAGTTCAGAATAACCTATTTCTAATTTTGCATTGTGCTTTGTAGATGTATACTAAGTATGTTTATTAAAGTTAATAAAATATTGATCATAATTACCACAGTTTTTGAAGCACACAAGGATTCTGGGGTTTACAATTCTTGTGAGTCATAATTGCTACTATGAGCGCAGGGCATTTTTCTTGTGCTGCAGGCATGATATAAACTACGTTTTGGGAATCAAAAAATAAAATATTACATATTCACATTGGAGAGCTGTAACTTTTATTATGTTGTATTACCCACAGCATCAAAGAAGTCCAAGTATGAAGATGTGATTGACCTCAATATCTGTGCAGATTTATCCTGTTTACGTATCTTCATTAGAGAGAAAAAACATAGAATAGCTGAAATTCACATTGAAGGTAGGAATAAAACTAACTGCCAAAATAAAAAGCTTCAAAACAAGAATAGCTCCTAGATTTTGTATGTCTTTTTTTTTTCCCTTTTCTTTTTAAGGTCTGGATAGCCAGGTGATCATGAAAAAAACAGCAACAGAAGTGACGGCAAAATTAAAGAATATAATTATTATGGATTCTGATGAGACAGCATTGTATAAAAAGGTATGCATTTGTATGTATTACTGACTTTTGCATGGACTGTAGGTGCTACACTGGACATACGGTGTGGACTGTACTCTTTAACTCATTAAAAAGAAAAAAATTATGTATTTGCTGGGAGTGTTATTCTCTATAGACTGATTTCACCCCCACAACCAGTGATTGGTAGGCTGACATTTACTTTTATTTTTTTTTTCCAACTGTGATGCAAAGCTGATTATTAAACTCCTTATTTTGTTGACTTTGGATAGAATTATTCAAGCTGACAGTTCAACTGGATATTTTCACCTATTCTAAGGAATTTCTTTTTAATAGTGAGATGTTTGAAGCAAAAATGTCCTATAAGTGTGAGGTACTGTATTTTATTTTGAGATGTAATTTTTCCAGCATATCTTTTTACAGTAGAGATACAGCATTCTTTTCTATTTTTTTCCCTTTTCTTCCTAAGGCACTTTACATCACAGGAAAAGAAGTCTTCAACTTTAGAATGATATCATATGTGAATGCTACAGATGGCATTGCATATACAAACATGGATGTTGTTGACAATCGCATTTATCTAACTGTTGGATGTATTCAAGTAGTTTTTGTCAACAAGTTTGTTTCATCTATTTTGGTAAGTCAGACTTTCCAGATACAGTTCCTTGGCATTCAGATAACATCATCAGAGCTAGAAAAGGTGATGCTAGATAAAAAGATGCTAGATAAAGCATCCCATGCAGGGTAGTGCCCAGTTGTGTACGAACTCTTACGTATAATTGCAAAACCTTCTCTGGGTTTGGTGCTTGGGCTATTTCCTTTTTTTTCCATATGTTTGTTGCTGTGGAGGGAGTGGCTTGGTAACAATTTGCTGTTATTGTTAGAAATAGTTCTGTTAAATGGCTTGTGGCAGCTTTTAAATATACTTGTTTTTTGTTTTCAACACTGATGCATAAGTGAAAAACCTTGAAAATTATTGCCATTTCCATGAATTGTAAGTTAATCTATCTTTTGCTCTCTATGAGTAAATAAAATGTAATTCATACAAGTCATGTTACAAGGACATTACTGTTATTATCTGATTTGTGAGATACTTAGTATGGAAATTTATTTGGGTATATGTATGCATACTTTATCATATTTTGGAGGGAAATTATACTATTAAAGAATTCAGAAAAAGTGCATAGCAAAAATAGTTTTCTTAAATAGCAAACATCTTAAGAAAACTATGATTCTTAGTGTTTCAGAAGTAGTGTAATTATTAAGAAAATTTGACAAGGTCTGTCTTCTTAGGCTTTCATAAATAACTTTCAAGCTGCTAAGGAAGCTCTGACTGAGGCAACTGTTCAAGCAGCAGAAAAAGCAGCTACAGGTGTAAAAGAACTAGCGGAGCGCAGTTCCCGTATGGCACTAGATATCAATATTAAAGCACCTGTTGTGATAGTTCCACAGTCAGCAATGTCTGAAAATGTCCTGGTGGCTGATCTTGGTCTAATCACAGTGAAGAACCAATTTTTCATTGCTAAAACAAAAACACGGTACACTCTCCCGCCTGTTGTTGACTCGATGACAGTGAAACTGAGCGAACTAAAGTTGTACAGGTAAGGCAATGTCAAGATTGTTTAAAAACCAAGTAATCCCTTTGGGATACTTGAGTTGGAGAGCTTGTTGTCAGAATAATTGTTTAATGGTTGGTGGTTGACAGATACAATGTTGTCTTGAAATAGCAAATTAATATACAATTTATAAAAAACAATAAAAATGTATGATTTAGGAGAATTAGCAATCTGCACATCTTTTAATAGAAGCAAATGTCTGTGAGGAAATATAGTGTAGAATAATAACGACTCGTCATTTGGTTTTGGAAAAGGTTACACCCATTTGTAAATGGCTCTTTAGATGGGGTTTTCAAGCTGTACATGGCAGGAAATGTATCAGTGTTTGAAAATGGTGCTGGGGATTGGGCGGGGAGACTGAAGGGGATTTTCAAACAATTTAAGAGTACTGCAGAATCAAACACTTGTTCTCCAGTGTACAGCAGGTAACAGGTACTAATGTACAAGAAGGACTTAATAACAAGGAGTAGTATGAAGACTTGTTCTACAGTGCTAGTCAAAAAGGTTACAGAAAAAGACAGAATTGTGTGTCTGTGTGTTAGAATATGTGAGTGAAGAATATGTCAAGCTGGGAATATGTTTCTGTTCACAGATCGTGCTATGAGCAGGGCTCATTGCAAACTGAAGTTCAGTTGCTGCAGCCACTCAATCTGGAAGTAGCCGTGGAACGAAATTTAGCTGCTGCGTGGTATAATGAAGTTCCTGACATTGAAATATCTGGACGACTCAAGCCTATGAATGTATGCATTCATTTCTGAAAGCAGCTGTTGAAATACCTATAGAAAATGCATTAGTTTTTCTGTCCATGAAAGTCTACTTGTGTTAGGGTGTTGCTTGAATTCAAAACTATATAGGTAGAGTGGATTTTCTTGTTTTGTAGAGAAAGAGGAAATGAGTAACTTACTGCTGTAAGTGCTGTGTTTGATCTGTGATACTGCAGGCAGACTTTGAACTAAGTGTTACTCTTCATAGTTAGAAATAGGTGTGCTGTTACAGTATATTTCAGTGATTCAGAAAAGCTCGGGTTAGCAGCATGATCACCAGCTGAATTCATACAAGTTTGATTATGAGTTAGTGCATGTGCATATTTAAGTTTAACAAAAAGAATATAAAGCTTGCCAATTGTATGAGGAAAACCTGAATTTTGAAATAGAATAAGGTACTGTAAAGTACCATGTGACTAAATGTGGATAGTAATTTTGGGTGACTCTTAAGTCAAACTATATATGTCCAACTTCTGACATTAAATTTCTAAATTGTATCTCTGTAAAGTTTGTGAACAAAACCATAATAACGTGTGACTGACTTATTTCTAGAAGTTATTTTATGAGGTTGTGTGGATTTGAGAAAAACATTTTACTTCATCCTTCAGTCTCCTAAACAGACACTCGGAAGAGATTAGCTATTTGTAAACTTAGATTTTAGCTACTAAAGTTTTTGTGAATTAAGCTGTTCTGAGTTTAATAACAATCTTTTTTTAAAGCTAATTCTCAGTCAGGAGGATATTACCACAATATTGAGGACACTAAATGAAAATATAGGCGGAAGCTCTGGTGGATCAACATCTTTGCCAGAACCAAAAGATACAACTAGTCATTGTAGTGATATGCATAGTACTTCACAGCACTCTGCAGGTAATGTTTTCTAAAATTATACGTGATCTAGCATTTTTAGATAGTACTGTTAATTTATTACTGCTGTTGGAATTGCCTGTGTGAGGGGGTGCCGGGTTCAGTTGTTTTTAACAGCATACCTCAGTTGGCCACTGCGGTGAGTTTTGTAGCATGATTTGTTTTAATGTAGGGACTGTCTTGTTCCACTGGCAGTAATGCAGTGAGTGCCTAAAAGTGTCTCAGCTGGATTTGGTACCATCCCAGCTTTGGAAAGTTGCTGTGTCACTCTGTTCACTGTGTATGCTGGTTCTGTTCAGTTTTAGATCTGTTTCTTTTGTCATGCTGATGGCATCCCTAAAAGTTGTTCAGCACACGCTCAAAAAAAGCCAGTGAGATTAAGAAAAAAAATCTTCTGTTGAATTAAGTATGAAAAATGGCAAAAATGTGAACAAAAAGAATAAATGAGGGTGAAAGTAAACTTGTAGTCTTTGTAAGATTCAGTACTGTATGACATTAAGGGAAGTTACCTATTTTCTCAAACGAGATTTTGCCAGAAGTAATTACAGAGATCATAATAAACATATCCCAATAGTGAATTGATTTACATGTGGAAGAAAAGGGAAGTTGTCTTGCTACTTATTAGTGATGATGTTGGTTTTGGGGTTGGTTTGGTTTTGGGTTTTTTCCTTATTCAGAAACAGGTTATTTTCTTTAACATTAAGTGCTTTGTTAATTTCTGACAGGTGTAACCGTTGTGACATCAGCTGTGGTGGAATTGCATTCACCAATGAAAATAAAAACGATGCTAAAACTGGACTTCAGATTCGACTCTCTGACTTTAGTATTGTATAGTCCAAATTCAAAACAGGTAAATACAAATTTGCTTACAAAAAGAAACAGCATTAAGGGTGCCTAGAGTCCTGGAAAATATGAACAGGAATAGTTTAAATTATGAGCACAGAAAGTGAGTTCTAGCAATAGTAACAAGCACAATTAGAAATTACGAAGTTATTTTTAATTGGCATGGAACATATGGCAGAAAAGAGTAACCAGTGGTAGCGTGTAATAGATAGCATCTTCTGTGATCTGACTAGAAATTTGTTGCAAACTTACCTTAGTTTAAAATACAGTTTGGGAAGAAAAAATGCAGAGGGATGTCACCTCCCCTTCCTCCCCTTCCTCCCTTTCCCCCAATTTTCTTTCCCCCAATTTTCTCCATATGTTATTGATTTATGTTGTTTTCTGAATTAGAAGAAGGTTTGTTTAATACATTATTATTACGAATATTACGTTAGAATAAATACAGATATCACACCTATATATTATCTCCATTGTTTCTAAGCAAATCTACAATCATATTTTCACTTCACTGAAACAGGTTACAAACTTGGATCAGAGAGATGACCTTTTGAAACTTGCAGAGTTTAAGCTAGTCTTGATGTCGGCTGCTGTCAAAATGTTATCAGATGGTTCAATGAATGCGTCGGTCAAGCTGGCAAACTGTACATTAGATGATAAAAGAATGTCAATCCAGAAGGCTACACCAAGGTCTATATTTTGACATAAATTAATGTTTATTGGAGTTTGACAAAGTGATCCAAATGTTTAAACTTTGTATTCTGGTAAAACTGTTTTGGTGTAGGTGGTTCTTAAAGTACATATTAATGTAGACTTATGTGTGTTACTTGTCTTTTGTTCCACATGTTGTTTTTAAGTGATCAACATAAATTCTAGAAAAAAACTTTAGATATGAAATAAACCAAACCGACCAAACTTTAAATGCTCAATTAATAAATGCCTATAGAAACAAATTTCACTTTCAGCTTTAATAAACTCTGGCTGATTAAGAGTAAGATTTTTTTAAAATAAAGATTAACAAGCCTCAGTAAAGTATAGTGCTTTTGATCTCTAAATAAGGATTTTGATGGTTTGACTTCAATATTATGAACACCTTTAGTTTCTAATATATGGGAATCCAGTTAGTTCTGATGTTTTATAGAATTTATGTTAATGTTTTTATTAGTAACCTTTAAAATTTTTGTTGTGACTTTTAAAATTCATTCTTATTAATGTATTATAGCTGGAGCAAAGTCTTGAGTGTTTTTTTCAGTATTTGTGGCTGGGTTTTTCATTGTCTCATTAAATGCTGTCTTAATGGTCTTTCAGGATGGTGGAAATGAAACATGGATTTGAAAAGAAAGTTATGGTGGATATAAGCTATAAACAGGGGAGAGATGGCACTGTTCTTGATGTGATTGTTCAAGAGATATATCTTTGTGCAAGCATGGAGTTTCTACTCACTGTTGCAGATATATTCCTGAAGGCTAATGCAGAAAGTGCTGCTGCACAGAGAAATCTCAAACAGTCGTTACCTTTGAAGGAACAAGGTACATACTAGAAATATTTTAATTTTTTTAAATATACATTTAAATTTGGTATTAGAATACTACTTAAAAAAAAAAAGATACTGCTTTAATTCTATGTCCTGTGTTTGTGCGTATAGAACGGCTTCTTTTAACTGTGGATGTTTCTATCTTTGCTTCATGGAAACTGGTTCTTGTTTCTTGGCCTTTATTTCCAAATGAAGCTTTGTCTTGCCAGACAAAAGAAATACATAAAAATGTATGCCTAAAGTGCAATGGGAAAGAACAGTTGCAGCTAGCACTCAGAAGGTTTGTTTGGCTGTTTTTGCAGTATTAACAAAGTTTATAATGACAATTACCACCATTGTAATTTTTATCCTTCCTGAGAAAGGAATTTATTACATTATGCTTAAATATTAATTCAGCCTGCCAGATATTCCTGCCTAGAAATGTTGCCATTTCACTTCTCCACTGATGCATCCTTCTCATTACATCAGGAAACAGGCTTTTAGCTTGAGTGCCCAATTTGGTGTTTCTAGCACATGACCCTATACCTGACATCAGAAATTAGTCCATTAGAGCATCAGAGCAGGAAATGGGATATTTATGCTTCCAGGCCTTGGCTAGTTCACATCAGGTCTGCAAAGCAAGTCCCTCTTTCTTATTTGTTTTTGTTTTCCCATGCCCTCAGTATATTAGTTATTTCCACCTGACTTAGGCCTGCTGTGATTATTTAGTAGATGATCAAAATCTAAATAAATCATCAAGTCGTCCATAAAAGTATATTGGTACAGTGAATAGTTATATCAAGATCTATTAAATGCTGTGTTATTTTTTTTCATAGAGAAATGTGTGTTTTGCTGCTCCAGAAATCAACCCCCCACCACGATGTTCACCTTTTTCAAAAGACTGTATCTCGGCTAGCTGATGTAGATATTTAGTGAAGCTGATATATTTGCTAGTGTCAGTGGTAATAACAGTGGTGATACCCTTATCCTTTTCATTTTGAAAAGGAATATTTGTGGAATCTTTTGTTGTATTCAAAAGTAATTAGAGCTTTCATAGGTCCTATATCTGGAGGAAGAGCCTAGAAATAAGTCAGTTGCAGGGATCTACAGGTTTTCTGATATCAATTATGCCAGATCTTATCACTACATCTTTAAGACTTTAAGTTATAACAGATATGTAAATAATGAAAATTTTATCTCTGGACAATTAATCTAATTTAGTTTATATTTTTGAAGCACCAGTACAGCCTGTATCTACAATGGAAATGAACATTGTCGTTAAAAATCCAGAGATTGTGTTTGTGGCTGATTTAACAAGAAGTGATGCTCCTGCATTGGTGGTTACAACACAGTGTGAGGTCTTCATTAAAAATAGCCCTGAAACGTATAGCATGACAGCTGCTGTAAAGGAGATACAAATGAAAGCATGTCCGTTTCTTCCAGAAAAAAGGAAAGGAAACATCACTACGGTGAGTTTGCAGACATGGAGTTTGTATTTGAAAAGTGCTTTATAACTTACACTGCTAGAATGCAAGCAATTTCTGAAACTTTTATCATTGGAATGTATATCACAGAAATATAAGTAAAATTTTGTGGCTAATGTATTTTATTGCTTTTATTCTATTTTGTCTGGTGTGCCAAAATCATCATCTTGATCTGTGGCTTTGAGGTTTGCTTTGTATGACAAGCTAAAATTAAGAACCCAGAGTAAAATGTTAATAATCTCTTACATTCTGAATAAGCCAATTAAGTAGACTTTTATGGGTGTAGACTATTTCAAATGCAATGTAGTACATTTGGAATACTTTCACTCTGAAACCGCATTAAATAGCTTTATAAGTGAATAGCAAAAGGATCTCAGACAGAATTGGAAGTATGTATTGTGAAACAGATTATTTAAATACATTGATTCCTTTATATTGAAGTCCATTATATTAAAACTGCCTGTTTATGCTTTGGCAACAGAATCTTATTAGTTACTGTTCAGGTGGGAAAGCATTCATCCAGCTATGATGACACCAACATAACAAAGACATGAAGCTGTTGGAGCAAGTCCAGAGTAGGGCCATGAAGATGATCAGAGGGCTGGAGTGCCTCTCTTCTGAAGACAGGCTGAGAGAGTGGGGCTTGTTCAACCTGGAGAAGAGGAGGCTCTGGGGAGGCCTTACTGCAGCCTTCCAGGCTGGAGTAGAACTGTTCACAAGGGTTTGTTGTGGTAGAAGAATGGGTAATGGGTTTAGTTTAAGAGGGGATAGATTTGGACTAGATAAAAAGAAAAAAAAATCCTCCCCGTGAGGGTGGTGAGGCCCTGGCACAGGATGCCCAGAGAACCTGTGGCTGCCCCCTCCCTGGCAGTGTTCAAGGCCAGGTTGGATGGGGCTTTGGGCAACCTGGTCCGGTGGAGGATGTCTCTGCCCATGGCAGGAGGGTTGGAACTAGATGGTCTCGGAGGTCGCTTCCAACCCAAACCATTCTGTGATTTCATGACTAATGTAGCTTATAGTTTTTCTGCCTCTACAGCAGATTACAATTCACGTAACTCTGTATTGATTTTATTGCATTTAAGAAAAAAATCATTGTGACAGTATATCCAAGTAATAACTGTGTCCTCAGGACACAGGTGAATTTTGAAGAACAACTTGTGCGATATGCCTGCTTGTGTTAGGGAGTTGCTTGCATAGGTAAGACTGAAGCTATAAGTATAAAGGATTAGGATTTTTACTCCATTTACATATTAGATACTTCCATAGAAGCTCAGTTTAGTGTCTGGGTAGACACAGTCCTTGATTGAATTAATCTCTCAGCAATCCTAGTCTTTGAGAAAAGGGTGCACTTGCACATTACCACAACACGGTGCAAGTTGCTTGACTTCCTTTCTGTAGCTGGTGAACTTGGCAGAAATGTAGCTAGCATTGTAGAAGGCAATTGGAAGGCTTCACAGCAAATTTTGCTTCTCAGAGGAGCATCTTCTGCCAGAATGTCTTATCTTGGACTGTAGAAAAAAAAAGACAACCTGTATCTGACAGTATGCTTGTGCTATAAAGGGGGAAAAACCTTGAGAGTACCTTAGTTTTGATGGTTAAAACTCTATTTTGAAGGATTCTGAGAGTTCTCAAAGGCCTGGTAGGCTTCAAATAAGATGTTATCTGCAGGTAGCAGTATAACTGCCCCTTTTGAAAATATGTATCAAAGGATTACTAGTAGCACAGGTGGTGATCTTCTTTCTGAACATTTCCCAGGTGTACCTTGGGCTAAAGAAAATGTAATTTTTCATTCTGGGATGTAACATGGAAGGAGACATTATTAAAAAAAGCAAACAACAAAACACTAAAGTATAAAATATTAGAACAAAAAATTGCATTTGATCAAACTCACTTAGGAAATTCATGCTATATTGATTCAGGGTGTTTCTGTGCTCTTAGCATCTGATTCAGGTATGGTTGGAGATGTTAGGAAAGATTGAAAAATCGTTAGTTTGAAATTACTGTTTTTGAAAGACCTGCCTGCTTGGGTAGGGATGGGACAGCAGTTTTCCCTGAATGCAGTATTAGTACTAACTACACATGAGTGTTATTTTAATCATGCAGCACTGTGATTTTGTTTATAATACACATTAGGTTTGGGGATTTTTGTTTTCCAACTTGACAGGTTGAAGTATGCAAGAATTGATTGTAAAATGAAGTGGTAACTGACTGTGATACAAAGAGTGATTTTTATTTTTTTTCTTTTTTATTCAGGAAAATTGTAACTGTTGTTACTGTATTGCCCTTAATGAAAAGCCTGATTCTCTTCAAAAGTCAGGGGCATGAAGGTGTGATGTATGTAGAGACATCTTTAGGCTTTACGTAAAGAACGGTGTTACTGAAGTGTAAAGCATTTTGCTGTAGCTAACATTTGAATCTTTAATGATTGAGAATGGTTGAGCTGGTGCTTCTGATACTTTATTTTTCCTTTACCTTTGAGGATGTAATAAGTGTTCAGATTACTTTTAATTTTAAAGAAGTGATTGTCAGTTTTCCTCTTGGTACTTGGATATGTAGTATTTAAAAACATATGACTTTAAAAATATTTTTTCTTTATTTAATATGTAGCTTTATTGTTTTATATAGGTATTACAGCCTTGTGACTTCTTCTTTGAAATGAAGCAGTCAGGTTCTAGTCCACAGATGGCTGATCTAACAATTAAATCTCTAACAATAAAAGTAGGTGGACTTTTGTCATGTTTTTAGTTCTCTACTACTTCCTGTTTAGAAGGCTTTGAAGTTGCTGGTGGGATATGCTTCTTTAAAAAAAAAATCAAGAATGACTGAAATGGGGAATTGTTTTGGTTTGTTTCTTCATCAGGTCATCTACCTGTTTTGAAAATAAACAAAATGGAAAATTAGCAGTCATGTTTCAATGCAGCATGTGTAGAATCTGTGCTTATAAAATGTCCTAGTGTGCAGACATGAGTTTTGGAGAGGTCTGAGCATTGGAGGATGTAGTTTAGAAAGTTCCCATCTTGAAGAAAGGCAAGGGTTGAAAATCTGAAGAGGTTGAACTGTAGTGGGGGAAAGCACCTAGTTTTCAAACTTAAGAGTCCTGTAGAGAAAAAAAGTCTCTTGCCAGTGTAACATATTTATAATTTTCTGTCTTAAGGTAGCTTACTTGTTCACTCTACTAGCTTCTCTTTGCCAGTTATTCCAACTTGTTGTTTGTAGGTTTCACCAATAATCATAAACACAGTAATTACTATTACGTCAGCCCTTTATCAAACTTCAGAAACAACAGAAGAAGAGATTAGTCAAATTCCTCCAGACCTGTGGAATAAGAAAGATATAAAAAATCTAAAAATGTGGTTTCTTGAAGAGTCAAATGAAAATGAAGACACAAATCCAACTGCTGAACTGGTTCCCACAGGAGAGGCATTGAAAATGAGTATAGAATCTGTTTTTCTAACGCTTGAAGCTGGGGTTGGGCACCGAACTGTACCAATGCTTTTAGCCAAGTCCTCATTTCTTGGAGAAGTCAAAAACTGGAGTACTCTAATCAACCTGCGTTCTCGTCTTGAGCTAGAGGTGAGGAAACCTACATACTTTTCCTGGGATTATGAAAGTGTGAGATTTGGTCTGGGTTTTTTGGGTTGATTTTTGTTTGTTCGATTTGGTTTGGTATGGGGTTTTTAACAATAAAAATAATCCATCTATTTGATGACTAAACTCCTGCTGATACATGTTGTGGGAGCAGGATGGGAATGAGTTGTTATGGTAGTTAAAATGAAAATCTAATGCATTAGATGCATTAATGGCAATAATTTGTGTTATGCAATCTCCCACTCATACTTCATACAAGTTCCCAGGCAGCCTGTTGGATCAATATTAAATTGTGGAGCAGCAACTGGCTAAAAGTCTTGACATTCCTAATTTAAGATTACATTAGAATATATTCATGCGTCATTTCTATAAAATTCTATGTGATGCCAGTACGTTACATAAAATATCCAGACTCATATTTACGAGTGACATAAATTTCAGTAGTTATTCTAAGTAGATCCTTCCTTATTAATTAGACTTCCAGTGCCTACAGTTTAAGAGGAATTTATATTTTAAGTGACAGACCTTATACCACTTACTTGGAAGCCTATCTTTGCAGTAGAGATGCAGCTGCTCATTTATTTCTATAATGTACTTTTTTCAAGTTAGGGTGCGAGCTAAAAGAACAATCTGTTTATAAATCGTTTATATTACCAAAGTAATGTACTCATAATTCAGAATTTGAAGTATTTTTAAGATCTGTAAAGCTTTCATTAATTTTAACAGTTGTATGTAATTTCCTAATTGGCTTCTGCATTTCAATAGGTGCACTATTTTAATGAGATGTTTGGGGTGTGGGAACCTTTGCTTGAACCACTAGAAGTTGAGAAAACTGATTTATTCAAACCATGGATTCTTGAAATCAAGGTATATTTTCCAAAGCTGAACTCAATTTTTGCATTTCAGTTAATTAGAACAAAACAAATGTTCTGCACATTTTATTGCTGAGACTAATCAAACAACTTTGTTCCTTCTCGTTAATTACAGAGACTTTTTTTGTTTTCTTGGTTAGTGAGTGAAACCAGTTCTTGTAAAAGTGAAGATCCAGAACCACAGATCTTTTAAGTAATACTGTCAGATGGCAAGAAGATTTGATTCCAGTTCCACTAGATAATCATAACAGCTTTATATCAGTTTCTCTAAAGTTAGGTAATACGCTAATGATGCACTCAGTGACTGGAAAGATCAGTCCTACTCATCAGAGACCACTCATTCCACAGTAGTATCTGTCAGAAACACATTGGAAAAAAACTAATACTTGTTATTGACCAACTCAAAATGCACTGTGGAAAAGGTACTCTTACTGTATCAGTTTTGTCTTTCATAAAAGTAAATAGTCTAGATTCTGAGAAATAAAAAATGTATCTAAGGAAGAGAGATGGTTTTTTTGGTGGGGTTTTTTCCCTCCTTTACCCTCCTCCTCTCTTAAATGTTTGTTAGTTGGTTGGTTTTTTTTTTTTCAGTTTTTTTTTGTTTGGGTTTTTTTTTTTTATTTTTTAGGGTTGTGGG
>VXBZ01011785.1:55049-65149 GCA_013399135.1 Heliornis fulica
TCCATTCACCACCACTCTCTGGGCTCGGCCATCCAGCCAGTTTTTAACCCAGCGCAGAGTGCACTTGTCCCAAGGCATGAGCAGCCAGCTTCTGGAGGAGAATGCTGTGGGAGACGGTGTCAAAGGCCTTGCTGAAGTCCAAGTAGACAACATCCACAGCCTTCCCCTCATCCAATAAACGGGTCACCTGGTCATAAAAGGAGACCAGGTTAGTGAAGCAGGACCTGCCCTTCATGAACCCGTGCTGGCTGAGCCTGATCCCCTGGTTGTCCTGCACCTGCCGCATGATGGCACTCAGAATGATCTGTTCCATGACCTTCCCCAGCACTGACAGGTCAGGCTGACAGGCCTGTAGTTTCCCAGATCCTCCCTTCTTGTAGATGGGTGTCATCTTGTAGATGGATTCTGTTCTATTTCAAAAATTTTCAAGTATTTTTAGTCTGAGAGATTACTCAGAATGGAAGAAAATGCCTTTTTCCTTGGACTGGCATTATCAAACAACTTTCTACCATAATGACCTCAAAAGGATAAAAATTATGGTCTGAGATATTCCTATTAAAAATATCAGAGTAATTTTTCCAGAAAGCTATGAGAGCTAACGCAAGAGTAAGATAGAAGACAGTGAGTTAAACCTTGTATCTTCTTGCCCAGGTTGGAAATACAACTTTTGGAAATTTCCACATACATTAAAGAACAGGAGAATGTGTTCCCACGAGACTTTTGGCTTTTTTTCCTTCAAACAAAGGAAAAAATATAGAAGGAGTATTTGGTTTGAAAACATACAAAGACCAAATTTTGGGTCAATGTTTTAAGAATATGAAAACTATGTGTCATAGATACTAGTGTGATTAGATATGTTCAGATGAATGCTTTCACAACATTTACAGGATATGTTAGTAGTGTGTAAGTGTACGTTCTTTATTTTTGAAAAACCATAAATTTAGCTACTGTATTGAAGAAGTCGATAATTTACATCTTTATTTATATTTCTTGCTTCTTACCTGCTTTAATTTTCATTTGAGTATAAAAACATGAAAAAAAAAAAAGAAAAGGAAAACCATGGCAGTACATCAAAGTGATAAAGGGAGACAAAAAGAGACTTGAGGTGGGACTTGCTTCTACAAAAGGACTGGTCAGATATGAATTCTTTAAAAATTTCTTTTCAGATGAAGAAGAAAGCTAAAAAAGCATTAGTTGAATCAGATGCAGAAGAGGAAAACTACAAAGTTCCAGAATATAAAACAGTAATAAATGTTTCCTCAAAAGACCAGCTGAACATAACACTATCCAAATGCGGGCTGCAAATGTTGAGTAACTTGGGCACGGTAAGAAAGGTTACTGAAGCAGTGGAGAATTATTAAATGAATGTTTGCACAGGTCATCTTGATGAAGGCTTACTCTGTTTATTTATGTTTTGTATCTGTACTTTGCTTTGTAGGCATTTGCTGAAGCAGCTAGTCAAACTTCAGACATCTTCAAGAAAGACCGAGCACCATTCGTAATAATAAATTCTCTAGGACTTCCTATCACTGTCTTGCCTAGTGATTCCTTTAGTGTCCTTAATGTTGAATTTGGAGCAAAAATATTTCATTTAAGAGATGGAGAGAATTTAAATATGGAATTTGTCAGAACTAAAAATGAGAGTGACCAGTTCACAGCCATGACAACTCTGAGTAGCAAGAGGTTTTACGTTCAGATCTGTAAGTCCCAAGGTTCATATGTAATCTGTTTTTGTAAATACTGCGTGATGTTTGGGGCCGCATCTAGTCCAGGTCAATGAGATTGAAGTGTGACATGAAAGGAGTGTTTCCTTGGATTCTGTATGTGTGGTGTTATTTGGAATCTTTCTTTCATTTTTGCAGCTAGAAGCTGCATGCATCATGCTTGTTAATTTTTTTTGTAGCATAACTTTTCTGCAGTGTTAAGATTAGTTATCTAAATAATTTTACTTCAGAATTTTACTGCATTCACATATGTTTTTGTTTGTATTTATATCTTCATGCAGAATTAAGCCACATGAAATAATTATTTGGTGTAGAATTTTGGGGCCTGTTCAGTGAACTAAGTTACTTTTAAAGGGGCCGCTTTTAAGAATACATTAAAGTAAAACACAGCTAAAACTACAATTTAACTATTTTAATGATGTATGTCAGCAGCTTAAGTTGAGTTACTATAACATTTGACAGTTTTTCATAACTGATTTTTCAAACTGGTCTTGACCATATATTTTCACTGTATATGAGCTTTATTAGACATTGTTAATTAGACATTGCATTTTGTAAATATGTATCTTTAGGCACTAATTTTATTTGAAGTGGCAAAACCCACTTAAATATTTAAAAGATTGGAAAAATAAAAGATCTTTTTGCTCCTTTTGAGTCTTTCATTTCTCATCTTGTAAATTCTAGATCCAGATAACCATTCCGCTGTGGAAAAGATTCCATTGACAAAAGTGGGTCGATGCATTTACAGAGTGAGACATGACAAATCGGGTGTTGACAGGTCCATTGTCTGCCAGATTGATACTGTGGAAGGAAGCAAGATGATAACTATACGATCTCCTATTCAGGTTGTTATATTTCTATATAAAACTTCCACATTATTTAAATTTTTAATGAATGAAAATGATCTTTAAAGAAACATAACTGTGAAGAATAAAAAGCTTTTTCAAGGTGAAGAAACTTCTGGTGGAGTAGGCGTGGAAATGGACTATGTTTTAAATCAGGATAATTCATCAGTAATGTTTTCTAATACTAGCGCTAATTTCAGCCTTATTGAGCTGTTTGCTTTGTGTGAAGTGATAAAACCTCTCTTAATCATACCTTGCTTCTGCAAGGTTATCCTTCAATCAGATTATTTATTTTGCTTCATCCTGTGCATCCATTGATACAATAATTTCAAATTTAGTACCAAGCCAGCTTAACAGTGAGCTGTTTGAGCATGCATCTTGTTTAACTGAATAGTTTACAAATACAGGGATGGTCCAGATACTAGTGTTCTGTAGTGATAGTGTCCCTGTTACATTTCACTTGCTGCTTTTGTTCAGAACTGTGTATGACTTTGTTAATAACTAGACTTGCTGTTTATTTCTTCCTTAAATTAAGGTTTTTTTGTTTGTTTTTCGTTTTTTTTGTTTTGTTTTTTTTCCCCCAGAACTAATATTGCCATTAAGTTAACACTTAAATTAAAAAAAAAAAAAATCCACAAAAGACGCAACAAAACTTGCATGGAGCAGGAGTACTATATACCTTCCAAATTATTTTTGGATTTATAGTTTAGCCTGAAATAAATATTTGACTTTTTTTTTTTTTTTTCCTTATGGATTTTGATCCCCACACCCTGTTAGGTTTTTAGGAGGAAGTTGTCTGGACAGTTCCTATATAGTTCAGATTTACTTGTCTTTGGTTTTGCATGTCTTTCTGTTTCTTCCTGAAAAGATTTGACATCTAATGTAAAGATTGCATAATTAAAATGNTTATTTTCCGTTTTCCCTAATGCATGGTACTGGATTTTTATTTCACATAGATACGGAATCATTTTTCAATCCCATTAAGTATTTTTGAGGAAGGAAGATGTTTAGGGACTGCTTCACCAGAAAATGAATTCAGTATACCATTGTCCTCTTACAGGTATTCTGTGTTTTTCTTTTATTATGGAAAATGTTCATACATTGTTGACTATGGTATCCATAGAACTGTGCTAAAAAAAAAAAATCTGGTTTCCCTTGGCTCCCTAATACTGCAATTCATGCTGTACTGTCATTGTTACGTAGGATCTTCTCAGAGCATCTTGTCTGAGTTTAACAGTATGCTATTTAATTCTCAAATTGTAAGCCCTTTGAAATCAAGTTTACAAAACAACTAATTTATTTTAAGAATCTGAGCCCAGGTACTTCTGGAACAGAGTGATTGAACAGATTTAATTTTTTTAAATTTATCTAGTGATGCATTACTTGCATATATACATGGATGATTTTCACCATAGGTAATCAGGAAATATTTACTAACAAAAATCTTCAGTCGGGTAGTTGATTGGCTTGAAGCAATTGCCATGTGTGTAAATCATCCATAAACTCAAAGGTTTTTTTACATGACTGTAAGGAAGGACACTTTCTGTAGATCTTTCATCTGAGGTGGATTGTTTATCCATACTTTCTGTTTGGAGTAGGAACATTGCAGCACTTCTGAGGTAATTCAGTAGCGTATTCATAAGAATCCCCAATAGACATTTCTTTTCAGGGGAAGTACATGGAGGAATGGAATGAAAAAAACAAATGGTAGAATTCCTTGAGCTTTTGGGATCCAGAGCACCTTTCATTGTCTCCTTTAAGCAAGAAAAAGGCAGGCAATTAATTACTGTCAGAAATCTTCCAAAAATCCAAATAATATTAGAATCTGTGTTGTGTGGTACTTTTTTTTATAACTGAAAAATTCAGTCTCATATTGAGTGTTTAAAAAACATTTTCATTTCCAGATCTGTACTGAGTTTGCAACCGCTACCCAGTGAAAATGGAGGGGATAGTGAATATGATATGTGTGAAGGGATTACATTTGATGAAATCATGAAAAACGTTGACAGCTTATTACAGAGGAAATGCCAGTCTGTGAGGTCAACTAACCACTCGCTTATCATCAATATTGTTCCTGTAAAAGACACACTGACATCTTCGTTATGTGCAGAAGATCAATGGGATTTTCCATATGTTGTCCATTTGTGGCCTTCTGTTCTTCTTCGCAACCTTCTTCCTTATCAAATAATTTATTCTATAGAGGTAATTCTTGAATGCTTGAAGTTTGTGTGATGTTTCTCACCTATGCTTTGAAAGCTGAGCAGCTGGTTGAAATTTGTTTATAAACTAATACTAAAAGAAAGGGCTTCTCTTAGAGTATTTGAATCAAGTGTACAGATCTTCTAAGAGCAAGTTATCTACAGAAAAAAAAAACCCAAACCAGTACAAGAATGTAAGAAGTTAAATGATTAGTGGTAAGTCATACTTTAGATACACAGGCAAAGTTAAACTTGCTCTATACAAGTTTAGCCCTCTAAGAAAGTAACTTTCTGTTGTTCAAATGCAGCTTTGAGGCTAATTAAGGAGTGGACTTTTTCCTGTAAGTTATGAGTGCCTCAGGTGACATAGGTGGGTCAGCCTACAGTAGCATTTTATGTCCTGTCGCTGACTTAGCAGCAGTAGCATGCTTTTAATGATTTCTCTCAGGCCTGTCTTCTTGCTAGGTTTTTGCTTGAGTTGCATCCTAGTGCATTCATAGACTTTATATTCATTTCAGATGATATTAAATGATTAGGTGCAAGTTTTACTCTTAACAGGTATTAATTCCAGGGCTAGATGAGTGCCAGAATCAAGTAAAACAATATTTAGTAGTTGGACTCAAATAGTGGAATTTAAAAAATGTGAATGAAAAATTTACTAGAGCTACAGCTCAACCAAATGTATGGAAGTAACAGCTCTTTTCTGCTTGTCTCTTAAAAATTTAAACATGAGGAAGTACTGAGTTGAAGAAATCTGTCATTTAAGGATGTTCATGTATTAGAATTTGGTGACAGATTTCAGTGTTAGATATTGAAGAACATGCATAGTTTTTTTTTCTGTAAAAGACTGTATTAAGCTGGTTGTTTAAGAATGTAGCATAGTTAAACAGCATAGTAAGCAGTCAAAGACATAAGTTATTTAGGTAAAAATGAATTTTCAAAGCTAGCTAGAAAATAAAAATAGGTATGAATTCTGAGCATGACACAATACAAACCTTGTGTGGTTTTTGTTTTGTTTTGTTCTTTTTTTTTAAAGGAAAGTGGGAACAAATACGAAACTCTACAAGAAGGATGTTCAGCCCAGATTCATAATGCTGTTGTGGATCAGACAAAACTAGATTTACAGTTGCTTAATTATCTTGACCAAAATTGGACAAGTGAGTACCATATAAAAAGCAATCAACCAGAAATCAGCTTCACGACATTTTACTGCATCACAGATTTGGATAAGACTGAGCTGGATATTGCTGTCCATGTGACCTACACAACCGGGCAGCTGGTCATAGCAATTCACAGTCCATACTGGATGGTAAATAAAACCGGTCGAATGTTGCAGTACAAAGCTGATGGTATTCACCGCAAGCATCCTCCGGATTACAAAAAGCCACTCCTTTTTTCTTTCCAGCCCAAAAACTTCTTCCAAAATAACAAGGTATTGTATTATAATCTGATGGCTACTTTACTCTCAGATGTTGTTATGTGAAAGCATTTTTATACTTTGAGAGTTATCTGCACTATGCTCTGCTCTGTCAAGGGCATGAAACCTACATCAGCTCTATCTAAAGACAGAGTGCTTTCAGTGTGTTGTCAGATGTGCTTTAGATGAGAAATTTATTCTAACAAAGATATTGTGAAGAACAAGGTTTTCATTCTTTGAGGAATGAAATTTGCTGAGAAGCTTTCTTAAATAAAGGCATTTCCTTCATTACATTTAAATTGCATCAACAAAAGCCTGTATTCTAAATAAGACATGGAATTTGTGTAACAAATGTAGAGCTGGGTACTTGAATGCTACTTGAGAAGTGTATGCTTGCAGTGACTGTTGGTAGATTAGATCTGCGTTAGTAGTAAGCTAGGGTTAAGATGGAGTTTATCATTGGAGTCTGCTGTGTGATTTTTTTTTTTTAATGCTAAATATGGATGAATGATACAAGAGAAATTGGGAGACTGTTGATTTGCCTTTGAGACTGTAAATTGTGGTGGTTTTTGCTTCTTCTGCAGTATCTTACAATACTTATACTGTAGCTTACTGCTGTGGGTGGCACAAAATATCTTTGTGAGATGATATTGGCATCATCTTCAGTTTTTAATAAAAATATCAGCATTTACAGTTTATGTTTTTATATATATATGCATACTCTATACATTAAATGTTGTCATTGTCTGTAAGATGAAAATTAATTCACAGTGCTTCTTCACAGGTGCAACTTATGATAACTGACAGTGAACTGTCTGATCAGTTTTCGCTAGACACTGTTGGAAGTCATGGTTCCGTGAAATGCAAGAGTCATAAAAAGGAGTATCAAGTGAGATAAATTATCTTTCAAATTCATTAATTTTGGGAGATAAATGAGGAAAGAAAAGAACAACATGTATCTAACAATGTATTTCTGTTCACAGGTTGGTGTCACCATAAACAACAGCAGTTTTAATATTACTAGAATTGTAACTTTCACTCCATTTTTTATGATCTCAAATAGAAGCAAATACACTTTGGAAGTAGCCGAGGAAGGCAAGGAAAAGTGGATTCCTATTGTTTTGCAACAGGTAAAGTTATAAAGCAAGATATTCAGAGTTGTTTCTTTAAAAAAATAAGAATGGTTTGGATACTCACTTCTGATAGAAGATAAGAGCCGTGCCTAGTGTTAAATAACAGTGTCTGAATATATCACGTTTTTTCAGTGAGTTATCTGTGTTCTGTTACCTTTTCTCTGTGTTGCTTTAGCACATGCTATAAAGCTGGTTTACACTGGAATTGGAGTGTATTGTTTGTTACCTGCATTACAAGTAGAATGAGGAACGAGTCCTGTACTGTTACTATATTGTCTCTCTCTGCAGTGGCACTGAAATTTCTGTTGAGGTTTCGCAGTGGTATCTAATTGTGTTTTGACTGACCTGGAGCATGCCATGATACTTTTGTATAGGAAGGACATCCCTCATGTTGGTCAGTTCAGATAACTCCAAACTCTTCTTCTGCGACTGGTCTCAGTGCTGCTTTTTAGTGCCTAGTGTGTTATTTCTGGAGAGGGGTCACTGCCCACCAGGCGAAGTGGTGTGGAAACGGCTTTTGTGATTTTTGGCAGCTACGCTGCAGATGCAGACTGGCCATGCAGCTTGGCTGTTTGCACTGTGGTATCCCATATGCCTTCCTTCAGGACATGTAGGAAAAACGACACCTGTTTGGGGTAGTGTTGAAGGTCTGTGACAACTGAAAGTGACCCATACTGCCTCCTGGGAAGAGTGAATGCTTTCTCCTTACCTTCCCAACAAGTTTTGAAGAGAGAGCATATCCAAAACAGAAATAGAGTTTCAGACTATTTTATTGATATTCTTATAGAACTTTATTGCTTGTCCCACAAGCATCATTGTTTCTCAGGTGTTTCATAATGGCATTTATTGAGATTAGTCTCCTTCCAGATATCAAGTATCAAAGGAGGACTTTGCAAATTTTTAGAGTAACTCTGTGTTACCCTAAAAGTTTTTTTGTAAGATTAGACACAGCAGTTTATAGGATGGAGTAGTAGAGATCAACAGAAGAATCGGTATCCCCCGTTAAATCATTCCAAACTTCACTTCCCAAACGCTTACCTTTCCACAGAGTGCAATATTTTCCCAATTGATATGCAGTCTCTAAAAGTCTGTGCTGTGACAGTTAAGACTGCTGTGATTGTTCATTTATAACCCAGTTGCTCAATCCAATATGTTTCTTATATCTTCTGAATCTAGGTAGAGTCCAGCCCCCATTGGCCTGTCTGTGGGCATTCAGGAGAGATTTCCAGGAACAAGTTCCCATCTGATCTTGTTCCTGAGATATGGAACTCTGTTATCAAGGCAACCTAGATTTTTATTTTCTTAAATAAATGCTGGCAAATTTTTGAGAACTTCTTGCTTTGTTCTCTTACATTAGGTTGATCTTCAAAAAACCAACAAGTTGGACGAGATGCTAATCCAAATGTGAATTTACTCCCTGTCTCTGCTATTTTTATAATTTTAAATTAAGCAGAGTCCTTTCTGCTACTTTTTTTTAATCCACTCTTCTTTCTTGGTGACAGATAGCCTGCCTTCTCAGGGGAAAAAAGCAATCCTTAAGTACAATCCATCTTTTCTTGGACATGTTCCCTGTCTGGAAAGCTGTCAATCTATCAGAAACCTTAGTTGTTTTTGTTTTTTTTTTTGAAAAATCTATTCTTCTTTATTGTAGGACAGTAATTAGTATGAAATGGCTTGCTAAGGACAGTCCTTGGAATTAGGTATAGTGCAGGACAGTTGGCTGACATACGTCCAGGAAGGAAGGAAGGAAATACCTTACAGAATAATTTATAAATGCTGTAGTTTAAAATTGAAGCACTTAGCAAGTGTGAGGCAGAAGATTTGGAAACAGCATCATTTTGTGATACATTCTGTGGCTGAAGACTTCTAAAAGTTTGTTTTTCAGTTTGCTGCAGTTGATTCTCTAACTTCTTGTTTAACCAATCCTTTTTATTTATTTTGTCTTTGATTAAAAAAAATTAATTTACTGGTGATTGATTCTTCTTTAATTTCCCTTAAGCACTCTTAATTTCGATTAAGTTGAGACTTACTTGCCGTGTTTTATGGTAGTTTACAAAGCAATTTAAACTACTTTTGTCTGTAGGATACAAGTTGATGTAGATAACACCTTCAGTCTTGCTGTTTAACTATATTTATTTCCTTTGTCTTCCTGCTTCCTGTGGTGTGAGAAACAATGGGAAAGGGAACTTAGTGGCATGGTAAGTTGGTGAATTTGTCTTTCACCACTGAAGATTTAATTCTAGGATTCAGATGCAATTAAGTATAAACATCTCATTTCTTAACTCATGTTGGAGAAATATGTTTCTGAAATATGTTTCTGAAATTTTGCATGTTGCAGGTGAGCAGGTTGAAATACAGGGACACTGGTCTATCTGGACAGACTTTGACTCTTTCTGGTTGAGAGTTACTGTTAATCGTAGTTTATTCCCATGGAAGGACTCTTAATTAGTTGGAAACTTTTCTTTAGCTTAAAACCTTTGTCTTCTGTGTCTCCTTGTCTTATCCATTTCGTGCATAAACTATTGGAGAGAGATTTCTGTAGGATTAAACCCAGCATGGCTGTGATAATAATTGTAGTTGTGAATAGCAGAACATGCTTTCTGATTTAGCTCCCTAATGCTTCATATTTTGTTTATGTATGTTCTATATCTACAAATTTGTGTGTGTTTCAGAGAACAGCTTGTATGCCATTGTCCTTGGCATTTGTTATATTTGAGTTTATTGATGCTAATAGCCCTTTTTGTTATTGAGTAGCATTACAAAATTGATTTGTAATTTACACA
>VXBZ01011786.1:0-17915 GCA_013399135.1 Heliornis fulica
CAAGGCAAAGACTATCACCACTATCTAGGATATCCCACACCTGGAGTTGGNCTCTCTTTCTCTCTTTCTCTCTCTCTCTCTCTCTCTCTCTCTCTCTCTCTCCCTTTCTCTCTCTCTGCCCCCCTCTTTTGCACACTTGTCATAGGTTGAATAAATTAAAATGTACACTTGACTCCGTTTTGAGTCTTAATTCTGTTCCCGAGAATTATAAGAACCTAGTCACGACAATACACCTAATTGGAATCTCACTCGGGGGTTAAGTCCAGCCGCCCCCAACCACCCAGAGTGTTCTGAGGCCCGGTTGGAATGCAAGGGGGTTTAACCTCTGCCAAAATGTTCTACCTGGTTGTGGATCATGACACTTTTATCACCCCTAAATTCAGAGAAGAGATTTCATCTAAGAGCCATTCTTATAAAGTGTCCTTGTTGGCAATGTCTACACAGAACTATGATAGAAAGTAGCTATCATGCAATAACTTTCCTGTTTCACTTCAGCTTTTGTCTCTCCTTCTCTCCAACCCACTTCATCTGGCTCATTTACCTGTTCAACTTTGTTAAAGGCCAAATTGAGTCCTTCTGGATAAAAGGTGCACTTTTTAATGCACGTATATTTTCTAGCTACCACAATGAGGCTTTTTACCTTAATTTTATCCTCTGTTTCAGTTGCGTGGTGATGTGTGATGACAGAAGAATTCTATAGCTGATCTCTTGTTTGAAAAAAGCCAACATAATGTCCTCAGGGCTCTCTGACAATTTGAAAAATAATGCCCATCGTAGCCAGAGTTTATAGCCTGCAGATGTCCAACTGCAACAGATGGGATCCAGCAATGAGTTATCTATTACCCCTCTTGAAGCAGGAGCTTAACAAAAAAAAAAAAAAACCAACAAAAAAGCATTGTTTTGGTAGGCTTTGTTAGTTGATCCTTCACATGTGATGAGTTAAAACTGGTTGGAAAGAATGCTATTTAATTACAAGCCATGGCAATTTAAGATGTTCTATATATGAAAGAAAAGTACAAGTTATGAACTCTCTTAAGTTCGGCACAAAGCTTAGCCAAACTTCCGTTTTTTTGTTTGTTTGTTGTTTTCTTCTGTATATCTATTGTCCATCCAAAATCTATTTTGATATTTCTTGTTCCAGTTGCCTTCAATAATTGTATCTCACTTAGGAGTTTTTATAGAAGCTTTTCCTAAAAATTTATTGCAAATAGAAAATAAATTAGGCACTATAAAGCCATGAATACAATACTGGCTAGGCTAAGTAGTAATGTGTTTCAAGCTGAGCAAGCAGATGGCACTATTTTCATTCTTACTCATTTATTTTAAAGTATTTTGTTCAGTATTTCCTAGGAAAAAAAAAGTTCTCTGATATACTGATGGTAAAAATATAGCAGTCAAACATTTTAGGAAGGGGTTTACAATTTTACAGGAGCAATTTAATAGAGATACAGAAAAATGCTGGTTCAAAACCAAGCAATCACTCATATGCAGTGTCCTTATGTAAGAGACAAAGCTGTGGACTTAACTAAAACTTTTCTACCAAATGCTGAAATAAAATTCAGAATGCCACTGTTACAAAATATGATGTTTTCACTTAAATAAAATTTGATGTGAAAATCAGAGCTGCTCTTCTAAGAAAGTAATATTATATAACATAGAAATCTATTTATTTCTGCTCTCATTCCCTAAGGGGTGTTGACTGGTTATTAAATATAACTGTAGAAAGCTGGTTACCAGTTAATCACTGAATATCCCAACTAATAAAATGTGTTCCTTAAATTGACATAAAATCTTTCCATATAGAAACACCATAAGAAAAGTCAAGGGGAAAACAAAAAACAAAACAAAACAAAACAAAACAAAACAAAATTCTCTCTTCAGTAAGTTCAGGTTACATTAAAGTCAACATAGACAATCAAGAACAGCCACCAAGTCACCCCACACAAATTTCCCAAACCCGCCGCAGTCCTCTAATAACTTCTGTTTCTTTAGTCACACTTTTCCAACGTTAGTGATTTTAGTGGAGAGCCTTTGAATACACAGAACCTTTCAAACCCTCTTATGTCTTGAGTGGGACATATATTCCACAGTTGGATTTTCATCATATTGGATATACCAATCCTATTGGATTTTCAGACAGGCATTCATCTGCCTGTCTGACATTTCATGTCCTAAATAAATCTCATGTGAACCTTGATATGTGTCCTGTTGAGTTAAGGGAGAAAAAAGCAGGGAGAGCTCTTTGTAAAAGATTATTTAAAAAAGCTACTAGGAAGTAACTACTTCTCATTGGATATAAAAGTGTTCAGGCTGAAGCTTGTGGGTAATTTAGTGATATCCTTTTAAAATTATGGAGTGTAATCACCATGACTCCAAAGGAGAGACAACTATGTTCTCACGCTGGTATCCCAGTTTAGTAGGATATCTAGAATCACTAAGTTATCGAGGTTCAACATTGCTTCTGAGAAAGCAATAGACCCCAATTAGTTTTCTAGTAATTTTATATCCACTTTAGATACTTAGAAATGTGGAAAGCTATATGTATCTCCACCACAAATGTCCTTAGGGGTGATGGGGAGCGTTTGGAGGGGAGAGACATCCTTTTCTTCTTAATGTGGAAGGGATGGCTAAAATGAGATGATTCGTTTATGTTCCTACACTACATCCATAAGCTCTTTTGGAGGTCTATATCTGTGACCTCTACCGATGTGATCAAGTCTGGTCACACTTGGCTGTATCATGACTCTTCTGCAAGAAACTTGGCTTTGTGCTTTTAAGAATTAAATTTTATATGTTTATCTCAGTGGATAGTGGTTTTGGTTGGTTTTGTTTGTTTGTTTTGGGGTTGGTTTTGTTGTTTTGTTTTGTTTTGTTTTTTAGTCTATGAGTAAATATAATTTGTTAAAATGTATATATAAAATGTGTATACATACACAGACATTCATATGTATGCATCTGTTTATATAACCTTGATTTTGCGTGTTTATTTTTCATTAAAAAATAATTTCCCGATGCCCAATGAGTCATCTGTTGCCTTCTACAGTGAGATAGCCCTTAATTCTTTAAATAACTTAATTCTTTAAATAACTCCTGAATTTTTAGTTACATTCATTTAAAAGGCAATACCTCAGTCAGCTGCCAATTTCATAAAAAACAGTGTGCTTATTTGCAAACATAATGCGTTTCTTTTTTTTTTTTTCCTTTTTAAACCAGAATAGCATTAGGCCCTAAACTGGATTATGAGCTGGTATTAAAACTGAAAACAGGGCAACTATTTGCTCTGGTGTGCATTGAAGAGAAACAAAGAAGCTGGTGAAGGCCCTAAAGAGCAGTCCTTGTAAGGAGCAGATGAGGGAACTGGGGTTGTGTCCCATGCAGAAAAGGAGGTTGAGGGGAGACTTACGGGTCTCTACACTACTTGAAAGTTGCAAAGGTAGTAGCAAGGTGGGTGTCAGTCTCTTCTTCCAAGTTACAAGGGATAGGACAAGAGGAAACAGCCTCAAGTTATGTTAGTGGAGATTTATATTGGCTATTGGGAAAAAATTCTTCACTGAAAGGTTTGTCAATCATTGGAACATGCTTCCCAGGGAAGGGGTTGCATCACCAGTCCTGAACTGTTTAAAATTGTAAACTTAAAAAAATTTTCCCAACTCTATATTACTCATATAGATTATGCTTTAAATATTCCATATACAAATAAAGCAATCTAGTAACTGCTGGATGTTTAACCCAAATCCATTTAATCGGGGAGAAACTTCCAGAAGGACATAGAAACCTGAAAAGCTGATATAATTTATCCAGTTTCCAATGACGATTTTTCAGCAGCTTTCCCTCAGTGATTTTTTTTCCTTATTTTTCAGTGTTGGTGATTTCTTTAAAATTTACTACTCAAAAGTTGGAACTGAAGACAATCTTTTGCTTACTCAGCTCAGACTTGGGGTTCTAACTCTGAGTAACTTGTTCCTGAATCTTGAGAAACAAAAATAATAATCCAAATTATTTTTTGCCTCAATCTATTTTAAAAACGTCAAGGGAAAAAAATACAACCATGATTGTAGCCATTTCTCTGCAACATGTAAGAAAGAGATTTACTTATGTGCTTGTATCTCTGAATGTTGAAATGCATAGGAAAAATGCATATAGGAATGATAAATGCTAACTGAAAATTGGGACAGATTTTATTGGGATGAAGGGGGAAGGAAGGTAGATGTTTGGGATATTTTTGTGGCCCAAACCACCTTTAAAATATTGATGTATTTTTCTGGCCCACTCCACCAGATACCAAAGAAGTGAAGTAAGTTTGTACAGTCCTACTCTCTGGTAACATCTCTAAGACACATCACTAGAGACAACAGAAAGAGTATTAGTTATTTTTCTCATTTTAGAGTCACAGGGGAGATCATTATTCTGAAGAACAGGATTAATTATTTTGTTGGGGGTTTTATGTTTTGGAAACTTGTGTTTCCTTTGGTTTGGGACTTATTTATTTTTTAAATTTTTTTGAAAAATCGTGCATTTTTTTTTCCCTTTTGTTGGTTTTTTTTGGGTGCTTTTAATCTTTGTCATTATTTAGCCCCATCTGGCAACTAAGCAACACACAGCCACTCGCTCACATTCCCACAAGTGGGATGGGAGAGAGAATCAGAAATGGGAAAGTGAGAAAAGTCTTTGGTTGAGATAAAAGCCAGTTTAATAGATTAAGCAAAAGCCACACATTTAAGCAAATAATTGCATTCACCGCTTCCCATGGACAGGCAGGTGTTCGGCCATCTCCAGGAAAGCAGGGTTCCATCACACATAATAGTTCTCAGGAAGACAGATGCCATCAATCCAAATGTTGCCACCACCCTCATCGTCATTCCTATTCCCTAAGCCCCTTATATGCTGATTATGATGTAATATGGTATGACATATCCCGTTGGTCAGTTGGGGTCAGCTGTCCTAGCCTTGGCCCCTCTTTCTGCACTTTTTGTGCACCTCAGCCATCCCACTGGTGGGGCAGGGTGAGAAGCAGAAAAGACCTTGACTATGTGCAGCACTGCTCAAGAACAACAACATCTCTATATAACAAAAACACCTCTATATTATCAGCACCGTTTTCAGCACAAACCTAAAGCAGCCCCATACTAGCTATTATGAAGGAAATTATTTCAGCTGAAACCAAGACAATGTTCAAGCAGGATGGCACAACAGGGTGTGTATTATGATATTCTAGTTACATATTGTGGTGATTATTAGATAGAAAGCAGAGGACAGAATGCCATCAACCTCTTAGACATTTAATTATAATTTCATAATCATTCATTCCCTGGAGTCCCTCACCATGTTCATGAGCTCTTTTAAAGAAGACAGAGGATGAGAAGAAAAATCCCTGCAAAATGGTATTATTTTAAATTTCATTTTCTATTATTTTCAAATAAACAAAATATTGTACTACGAAAAATAAGCACTGATGCTTTCAAAGTAATAAAGATAGTATTTTATGATTCCTGCACATTTTTGCATGTATTAGAAATTCTAATTGAATGTAATATTTGTTGTTTTAAACACTGTGGAAATGAGATGATATGTACCCACACTTGATAAAAGCTAACAGAAGAACCCTTAACATTTAGATACAATGCATACTGAAAAAAGGGCCTGTCTCATTATACAACAAGAACAGGTATTGCTTTCTTCAAGTTACTCCAGGACATACTATCAGGAGATGAGATTCAATATTGGGCCATCACATATGCCAGAATGCCTGGTGTGCTCATTCCCAGAAAAAAAGAGCAACCAACCTCCCTGTTCTCTGGGAAACAGCACAAGTGAAAATGCTTTGTCTACCTCTATACTATTGGATGCATTTGCTCCAACAAGGCTTAATTATGTAATATCTCTTAACTACACTATTCAGTGTAGGCAGTCCTGCCATGGCCACTTTATCTGGGCATCCATGTCCATATTTCATAGCACTTGGTCTTAAGCTTCCTTTAGAAGTCTGGACTCTTAGACTTGTTTATATCATTTCTGTTGCTGTGTATTTTTATCTGTGTTCTCAGTGGTTGGGAAAATGTGGTGACTGCGCCACAGCTCATCTAATGTTGTTTCTTTTTTTACAACATGAAATGGTGGCATGTATTTCTTGCCAAACAAAGAAAATCAGGAAAGTCAACTGAAATGGACTTGACATTTGAAAAGACTTGAAAAATGCATTATTCAAAGGCATGTTTTTAATTAGTACAAAGCAGTCATACAGTCCCTCATGTATGTATGCTCCTAAGTCTGCCTGTGTAAAGAAGTAGAATAGGCCTGGGTTTTGCAATTATAAGTATATAAAAAATTAAACAGAAGAAATATCATAGTGAGATTTTCTTATTCATATGTTGGTACTTTTGAATGTTTATACCAATAGTCCTGAATTTCTTTTGAACATTATAAATAGTATGGCTATTTCTCAAAATATATATAGTGAGTACAGTTAAAAACATATTAGTTCTGTTCTCTCTAGTCAGAAGATCAAATAGCATGATAAATCTAAGGGTGTGCTGGTACTAAGAAATGTTCAATTTCTAACATACCACTTGCATTTTTCACATAGTCAGAGGTGGAAGATTTTGGAAACAGATATCACCTAGTGGTCTTACTATCTCCTTTTTAAAGCATTAAAACCTCAGATAACCACAGTGCTGGCTGGCTGTTTACAAGGGCTTTTTTGACCAATTATTTTTTGTTGGAACTGGTATTTTCCAGTGGATTGTTCTGTTTTTCCCAAAACCAAGGTGGAATTTCTCTCTAAAATTTCTCTTGGGAATTTCTCCGGTGCTACCAGACGTGTTCATCCTGCTTAAAGAGAAGATCTCGTCTGACACTTGGGTCACAGCTTCATCAACAATATCATCATACCATTTTACCATTATCCACATCTTTTTCCTGTATTCATAAAGTAGTTGAAGATATCATAAGATACATTTTTGATGGTTACACACATAACTTAAGTATCTTTTATGGTGGTATGAACAGAGGCCTTCATCAGCTATTTTAGGAAAAACTTAAGTGTGTGGCAAAGTCAAACTTTCATTGTTGTATTTAAATGCTCTGAAGATTGATTAAAAGCAATACTACTGCGACCAGGATACAACTAATTTCTTTCACATAGCAAGTACTCCCACAGAAACTGAGTAATTGGAAAGTGAGAATTAGTGATTCAAAATTATTCTAAAAAGCTGTATTTTCTTTTTATCTGAGAATTTGAGTCAATTCTGACCTTTAGACACAGTAAGTCTATATATAAATTCTTTTAGGAACTGAAACATTTGAGATATTTGTAGGAATGTTGAAACATAAACTCCTGGCAGTTTTGATCAAAATGAATTTGGGCATACTGAAATAATTGTTGTTATTCTTGAAATCAGAATGAGGAAACACAGTGATACACACTTCTGAAATTATTGTAGTCTGTTTGCACTGGGAGAAATGACATAACTAACTAGATGCTAACACCTGACTACACAACATTCTGTCTGTTGTTTGCCTTCCCTCTATCTTCACCTTTCTCTACAAGAACAAGTAGAGGAACCCTCAGGGACCTGTTCATGCAGAAATACACTAACCCACTGGCAATGGGAAATGGGGAACAGGAGGGATGTTGCCAACTGCTCTCTGTAAATCAGAGAATCATAGAATGGTTTGGGTTGGAAGGGACATAAAAGATCACCTAGTTCAAACCTCACTGCATGTCCTTCATTATTAAATTGGTAGATATAGACAGTTTCAATCAATAAACAGGATATTTTACATCTATTTCTGATGTGATTCTGTGTGATTTTGTGATTCTGTGATTCTATTTATGTGTATAGTCCTGCTTCATAGAGACAATATTTAATATCTGGAGTTTCAAAAAAGGGACAAGAGGCAGACTGATTATGGAGCCTTTGAGTATTATTGTAGCTATTATTATATGTTCAGCTGCAGCATTAGTCACCATTGAATTTATAAGCCTTTTTATGAAGTCACAAATAAACTCTGTCGTGGTGAGCCAGAATCAGAGACATTTACTCATAGAGTTATCGTATCTGTTCCGATTTATTGCTAGTTAGTAGTTCATTTATATAGGATTGTTCTTAAGCGTACTCATACAGGATTGGATAACATCTTGGTTTTGCAAGTAGTGACTGGTTAGGCATTACGTAGGTTAGTATCTTCTGTTATGGCTTGGTTACAACCTATCTGAGGGTCCAGGCCCAGGTGTTCAGCCTCCTGTTTTCATCTAGTGTTCAGCCACAAGGTCACGCGGACCTGATAACATACATGCTGTTCCGCTCACTCAGCACTTCGCTTCAGGCCAGAGGTACTCTGCAGCATCGTGGCCTTGTACTGCTAGCCATCCCCCAACAAAACTCTCTACTAGAAATCTCTTGCAGATCTCTTGACTATTCTCCTCTGACATCCTCTTACTGCCTGTGCATACCTTCATTGATTATCTAGGGAATCTATGGCATCTACATGTCCTTAAACTGTCTGAATTTAGATCTGAGGAGTAGGCAGAGTTAGTGAATATTCTAATGACCACAGGCCATCAGATACAGAATGAACCTGGCACCTCCTTGGTACGTTTAGCAGTCATTCATAGAGTTCTTCAGAAAAGGATTTTTGTTGCTGCTGCTGCTGTATCTCTGGTTTAGAACCTTAACCAGTTAGCATACAAATATATAATTTCTGTTCTTGTAAGAACACCGTTGCATGAAACTGTCTATAAACTGTCAAAAGCTTTTAATAAATGATAAACTATTAGACTGAGACTTGGTTTAAAGTATACAATAGCCAAATAACATGTTTTTCTATAATATCATTGCTAGAGTGGGATGACAAATCACAGATGTAAACATAATATCTAATACAGTAATAAAATCAATTTGATTATCCAGTTTAAAAAATACTCTGAGCACAGACAAATAATGCAACACAGTGGAAAGGCATTTTGGCATCAAGTGTAAGTGGCAGATAAACACCCAATAGAATATTTAATAACACAGATCTGGTTCATAGTAGTTGTTACTAAGATCCTGTGCAACTTTTACTCAAAAAAATTCCAACGTTGATACATGGAAAATTTCCTTCAATTAAGTAAGTAAAGACCTCATCAATCTGTACAGAATAACAGAATTCCATCTGCAGTGAAACCACATAATTCACCTGAGGAACAAACTAACATAAAGATATGCAAACAGGCAAACTGATATACAGTACAATGTGGGGGACTGGAAAAAGCAGTGGTGCTTACTGATCTTTCTGGGTATTGAAGAACTAATGCAGGATCAATACACTGAGATAGGATGGAAAAAGTTGACAGCCCAGATTAGGAGGGAAATACATGTGATCCATATGTCAGTGGAGCATAAAACATTTATGTTATGCTGCAGACATCCACATACTGTCATTCCATGACTACTTACAAAAGACTGAGTCTTTTCTTGACTTCCAGATAAAAGTAGTGAGAGTTACTAGGGTCAGGAAAAGATAAAGAATAGCAAAAGATTAAAATACGAACAAGGTATGTCATAAGCTATTTTCTATATGTATTGGCTAGGGTTATCTACCTATGTCTGGTTTATTATGCAATTAATGCTGTATTTCAGACAAAAAAATACAGACACTCTGCTTTGAGGATGACAGTAGCACCCACTGGATGCACGTATAAAACGTAACAGGAAAGAGTGAAGAGATTGTATGGAATGATCCAAGAGATTATAACCAAATTATAAGGGAACAAACAGGGAATTTTAAAAAAGTTTATAGATGAAATCCCAAGCAGGTGTGAAATGCCAGTACTGCATTAACTCAATAGTTCTTGTAAGGTCTACAATTTAATATGGAATTTTCCTATGTACCTTACAAGAACATCTTTTGGAATGAACAGACTTTTAGGTGAATTTCATACTCATAACCCTCCCACCCCTCCCCCCAAAAAACAAAACTCAAAAAAACCCAAACCCAAAACAAAACACATCTGGTTTTATCTAGTCATATAAATACCATCCATTGGAAAAAAAAAAAAGTCAGAAAATAATTCAGATGTTCTTCACTATATATCTTCAGAGGAGATGAATAGGCCTCTGGAATTATCTATGTCTCTACTGTCTATAAAGGAAATAAAGAGAATTACTGTAGATTAGATTAGAATTCACTTAATACGATGTATGTGTATAATGACACTGACAGACCATTTCACAGGGTGCTGACAGAACAGGAGCAGTGAAAGACCTGCAGTCTTCTGGAGTGGCAGCGGAAGATGAGATAGAATACTGTGAGACAACCTCAATAGCACTGGGTATGTCCGTATGGCAGCAAATCAGTCCTTAGATGTGAGTTTATTTTATAGAGTTAGGGCTCAGCTCAGCTATCCAAAGATGACTAATGCCACTGGAAATGCCCCAGTTATGCAACACATCACGTGATGCTGAAAATATGACACCAGACCTGTGAGAACTGTGAACTTACGTTATGAAAAAATGAATTGAGTGGCTGGCCACTGTGATGCTTAAATTAACCCAGTCAACATGTTGAAAGATAGAGGTTCCAATCTTTCCCTAAAGTAAATCATTGTAGCTCTGTTTGCTTCACGTATTTTATCAGCTGAATGTCAGTTGAAGACCTGGTACAGAGCTTAAATATTAATCTTGGAATATGAAGATATGGACTGTCAACACCTTACATCTTTTAGTTGAATGAATACAGACATACAAGAAAAAGAGAAGGCAAATCCATAAGTTATAGAGAGAAATGTAGTTTTTGATAGAATCTCAGAGTTGAAAGGGAAATATTTTATTCCGTTTGCATTTCTGTTTTCACTAGACAACAAAAGATGTGTTTTGAGTAAAGTCAGTATAATCTGATGTAAGAGGATATTTAAGCTGCTTTCCTTATTTTATGAATTAAAGCAGCAACATCTTATAGCTACATGAAACACTCAGATTCACTTATGTTGTTAATGTTGCTATTTCTTAGTGTGGAAATACTCCAGAAAATAAATTTCTCTAAGGCCTGTCCCACATCTTCAGATATTTAGAATTTATGAAGAATCAATTTGTGACTTACACAGATGTGCCTCAAAGACTTCATTATCAAAACAAGGAATTATCATCTCTGCACCAGAAACTAAATTTTCCATTTTAGGTCACAAGAAGTGTTCAAAACTTCCCATCAAAGACTTGTATCTTTGTTTTCAGAAAAATAGTATCTGTTACTTTTGTGCAGTATATAGTCTCAGCTGCATATTCCTGACCTCTTTTGTAGTTTCAGTTCTGATTAGAAATGTCATGTAGCCATGGAAATCAGATCAGGGGTTTTCAATCCTTTCTGAAACATCATTCTCACTTCAAAATGAGTTTATTAATTTAGTATTGTTTACAGTCTGCTTTGAAATGAAAGACAATTCTATAATGACAGGCAGGGATGAGAGTCCAAGAAAATGTAAATGAGTTTCTGTATTGATTATGAGTTTTCCATCTATAATTTCAGGAAAAAGATCCCAATTTCTCATCACTTTTTATTTGCTTTCATTGGGAATATTTATTTGAACCCCAGCATTTAATGCTGATTTTTTCCAATATAGCAGTCTAACGCTGCTTCAGATAATTTTTCATATTATTAGGACAAGGGGTAATGTTTTTAAAATAGAGGGAGGTAGATTTAGATTAGCTATTAGAAAAAGTTCTTTACTGTGAGAGTTGTGGAGCACTGGAACAGGTTGCCCAGGGAGGTGGTGGATGCTCCATCCCTGGAGAAGTTCAAGGCCAGGTTGGATGAGGCCCTGAGCAACCTGATCTGGTTGGGGGTGTCCCTGCTTCTTGAATAATGACTGGAGAATGAAAACATATCATTCATCTCATTTAGCAAGGCTGATGTTTATGTTGCAGTGAGAAAAGTGTAACTTACACTATGGTTAGAAATATATAACCCATGAAAATATTACATCTCAGTTTATGTATAATTTTAATGTTAAATGAGTTTGCCATTTATGTATGCAATATATGAAAGCCATGATAATGTTTTTTTTTCCTTAATATGACAGTTTATATTTCTGATAATTTAGAATGATTATACAAGCATTTTAGTTTAGTTCCAGAGAAGTAGAATTAACTTTACACTTTAGTTAAGCTGAAGTTTTCCCAAGGTTTGATTCTGGATTCATGAATAACTTTCTAACTGGCACATTTTTATTAACTTGATTTTTTTTCCCTTTCATTCCTTTTGCAGTACTCTGAAAGTCAGTAATGTCTTAACGGGTTCAAACTCTCACTTTTGAAGGTTCCAAACTTCTGTGCAGAAATTTCTTTTCACTAAAGATGACAAAGCCATTAAAACATTCTGCTGTAGCCAATCCAGTACTGTTTTATGTGCAAGATGAATACTAAAAGCACCATTAGCAGCAGAGACAGAGAGTTACCAATAACTTACTGACAATTATGCAATTAATTAAGTAGTTGTTTCACATCAACGTTTCCAATCTGAGTGTACATTTTCTGTTACGTATCCAAAAATAAATATCAGTTGAACTGGAGGACCAATCTGAGTTGCTTTCTTAAGCACTTTCTAACCAGGGAGCTGCAGGGAACGAGAAGTGAGCATTGTGCAGCCCATGGCTTTGGCCTGCATTCATGACTCACGGTCATGCTACGCTTCTTGTACTGCTAAGGAACAGCACGTACTTTACCACGTACAAGAGACTACTGTCTTCGTCCTTGTGTTAATCCTTCTTTCTGTTGTCATGGATGAAATGACCTTCTAACTATCTTAAGAGTCAAAGACACATTAAGAACAGAAATAAGCTTATATACTAAAAGGTTTGGGGTTTGCCTCACGAAAAGCATAGCTGTTTGATGTATGTGTTTATTTCTGCATCTCGAGACTCTACAAAATATATTACAGCATACTTAACTATGCCTTCTATCCACAGCTCTTTCTCTGGAAAACATTGGCAGCAAGGGCATCCTAAAAGTTTTCAAAGGCAAAATCCTTTTGGATAAATTTCTTCTATAAAATCTTGTGCCAGTAGGTCAAGCACCACAGAGTTGCCTCAAATTTCGTTCCTATCAGCCTTACACACATATAACAGAAGCACACAGTTGCATCTTCTGTTTATATCCCAGTACTGTCACTTCATTATTCTGTGGCTTGAGAAAAATCTGCGATGAAGGATGGGGGCTATATCTGTGGTCTGATATTACTTCCCAGATCAGTATTTCCAAATTGTTGTTAATTGTAATTAATGTATATCAAATTATTTATACAAAAGGCTCTGTATAATTGATTAAAAGGAAAATAGAGCTTCAAAACTTTCTCACACAATCAGCACCTCTTAACATAGGAATACAATAAGAAACATTAATGGCTGAATAATTCTCTACTTTCAGGGCTGACTTGTGACCAAGGAAAAGCTCCTTCTAAAGTAAAATTAAATATTTCTCTACATTATTTATCAAGCATTATATCATCAAGCATTGTAACGGTCTACCCAGGGAGGTGGTTGAGTCCCCATTTCTTGAGCTGTTTAAAGGACGGGTAGATGCGGTGCTTGAGGACATGGTCTAAGGGTAGACTTGGTGGCGGTAGGTTAATGGTTGGACTGGATGATCTTAGGGGTCTTTTCCAGCCTTAACAATTCCATGATTCTATGATTCTATTATTTACTAGATCCTGGAAAAATTGCCAGAAGCATCAAAGTTTTAAGATATTCTGTCTAACAAACTGTTTAAATAATACTGTTAATTTAGTAAATCAATAACAATAAGCAATGAAGACTGCATTATGTAACTTTAGATGGAAAGCTAGTCTTTATGCTTTCTTAAACCAGTACTATAATATCTTCTCTACATCAGACAGTTATGAATATACCTGTCCCTAAAAATCCCTGCTGGCAAATAGAAGTCTAAGAGAAGGCATGAATCTAAGTATTCATGATGGAGGATTTATCAAGCTAACTATACAGGCAGAGGGAAAAAAAAAAAAAAAGCTGGCGTATTAAAAATGTCTGTTCTATTGCAACTCAGGGAAAAAGTCTTTTAGACCAAGCACGCATTTTGTAAATAAATAAAACCATATACGTTCAGATTAGTGGGCATGCTGTCAACAAACATCAGTCATGAAGGCCCACTTACCTCTAACTGCCCATCTCTTTTCCAGACACCTCTCATTTCTTGCTCACATTCGCCCTCAACACATTGCTGTGTCTGCATCAGATTCCCCTTTTTCATGCCTCCTGTTACACACATCATTCTTGTTAAGTTAAATGATATTCCTGGGCACAGGTTGATATTACAAGTAGATAGACTAGATAGTTTCTGATCTCTTTTTTTCATCTCCTTCTGTCAATAAAGATTAAATCGTAGATGCTTTTTTTGTTTGACTTTTTTTCTTTTTCTGTTTTAGACTTACTCTTGAGATCACAATGTCAGAAAATGGCAAGACTGAAAACAAGATATAACATCTCTGTACCACATACTACCCCTCATAATTTCCTCTTCTCACATAGCCATCAGATGCTACTCTGCAGAGCCCAGGTCTCACAAGTAACCTGTGTCCTACCCACCATCCCACGTGCATATCTTGGTTGCACCAATCTGCAAAATGGCAATAGGAGCCTCTCTTCAGCCAACTAAACTGAGCCATTTATCTACATATTCCAAGGTGTCTAGAGATATTTTCACCCAGCCAGCCATAGGTGTTTCACTTGCATTGAAGCATAGAGACAATGAGGCCTAGAAACTATTGCCTGTTATTACCTCTATTTTCTGTGACTTCCTGAAGTTTGCTTTATGCTTCTAACCCAAAGCTTTAATTAAGAGAAAGCTCTAGCTCTCCTTTTTCCAAGATATCCTAGGCTTGTGTAAAGGATGGCACTTACCCTTCTGCTGTGGCATTGGCAAGGTGTACAAGCTTAACACCTTTCAATACCTTCAGTGGCTTCTCATACTTCATAATGCCCTGAGCTAAGGGCTGTCTAAAGCCATGACACAAATCTCAATTATAAAAAAAACCACAAACAAACAAACAAAATAATGAAAAAAGTATCCTTTTGTATTTGTTTTTTGTTGCTACAGTTAAGCCTTTTTCACATTGTACACTGATATCAATATCATTGTGTGCCACTACCTTTATTATATATGTCCACACTCATTATACAGAGTGAAAATAATTAGATTTGGTTCATAGTAGGGACCATAATGGAAATAATGGTGATACTCTGTTACAAGATAGAAAGTGATCCTTGTTCAGCATGTCAGAGGAACTAACATGGGAGAACAGCAGAAATAAGGAAAGGAGGAAAATTGTACTTTTGCCAAAGAGCAAGTCTGGGACAAATCCTGTGAACCTAATAAAACTACAGAGGTGTTACATTGCAGCAAACGATCCCAATTCAGTATTTTGCAAATGAAAAATGTTATAGGCAAAGGAACTGAAGACAGAAAATGTTCATGTAAAGGAACAGGTTTATGCTACTTCCAAATGTTTAGCTTATTCCTTGCAAGCCATTTCAGAGTAGCCATGAGAAGATGCTTCCTTTGTCCAATTTATTCCATCTGAAAAGTTGAAGTCAAAACCTTTCCCAGTCATATGTGAAAATGCTGTGTAACTTCTATTTCTACTGGCTGATGTGTTCTAAATAATCTCTAAAATATTACAATGTCAACAGCCAGGATGCACCAATAATGATAGGATTATGAGCTACTTGCATTACAGGACTTTAGGGACCCAAGCTACTTTTTCATTTGTCACAGCATCAATGGAAACACACCTGCTAATTACTACTTCTCAGCCAAGATCATCATGGCCTGCATGAGTGATTCTGTCACCTTCCCACGTAAAGTTAAACTGCCTTGTTAAATCACAGGTGATCCAAGCTAACCTCTGCCTTTGCAGTGAACCAGAAAGCAGTAATATTTTCTGAACCACACAGCTGTCTCAGCTGAAAGGCAACAGCTTACACCATTGTCAAAGAGTTGAGTCTCTGGATGAAGCAGCACACAGTAACCTCCCAGGCTGAAAACTGAGGAGTAAGCTTACATTAGATCTTCAGTATGAGAAAATCTTTCTGATTGAACAAATTCTGAGACTTTAGGTTAATCATGCTTTGTAAGGAGATCATCAGAATTACTATATTTCCCATCTGCTTCATGCAATAACAAATGATAAAATAAGGTGTAAGCAATGAAGAATCATCTCAAATCTGTTTTATTTAGACAATAATGAAAGTATTAGACAGTTCTGATGATTTTTTTGTAATGCAATGAAATAATTCAAAAGCTGCTCTAACCCTAAGAGGTTTGAAAGGATTCAAGGTAGCATGCTGGTAAAAATATATCAACTTGATTATAAATCAGGTTTTCCAGAATTCATAGCACATTTAAAAACTTCCTTGAGGGTAGCATAAATTATTCAGTACAAAAGCATATTTTGGGGGGAAACCATAATAGAAGTAGTTTGTCCACGTGTGGACTATTTACATCAAGAAAAAAAAAAGCCTATCCCTGATAATGAAAGAAAACCATGATACCAATTAGTTCCTTTACAGCTAAGTCTATGATTTCTCTGCACATATTTGCACCTTTATTTGATACCTAAGGAAAGCCTTCTACTAGCCAAATTTTTTGAAGGCTGTGTAATAAGCAAACTCCTAATATAAAACCTAATAGCTCCATTCTGCCAAAAAAAACCCAAACCCAAGTACTCAAACCTAATTAAAAGTTCTAATCCTTAACCAAGATTTAATTCATCCAGTTTTCTTGGCAGGCTAGAGGTTTTCAGTAACATTACTCCATATGTTCACTGGGTGAACATCTGAGAAAGGTAGCTAGTGGAAAACTCACATGCCATTCTTTTATCATCCGTAAACAAAATGTTATTAGATAGCATCTGAAGCCCAATTATTTGCCACATATATATTTGATTTAGTGTTATAGACTTGCAAACTCACTGATATTTTAGGTGTTGATAAATAGTACTTATTAAGGATTTTTCAGCTTCATATAATCTGCGAGGGAGGAGGTGCACAAGAAGCTGGGAGGGGGAAGAGCCAAGGCAGTTCACCCAAACTGGCTAAAGGGATATTCTATACATTATGCTCAGTCTATAAACTGGGGAAAGTTCACCATGGGGGTGGTGATCACTGCTGAGGGACAGGTTGGGCATTGGTCAGCAGGTGGTGAACAACTGTATCGTGCATCACTTGTATACTCTTAATCTATTATTATTATTATTTTTATTTTATGTTAGTATTTCTTCCTTTGCTGTTCTGTCATGTCTTTATGTGAATCTACAAACTTTAGGGGCTTTTATTTTCCACCCCATCCCACTAGTGAGAGTAACACAAGCAGCTGTGTGGTCCTTAGTTGCTAGCTGGTGTTAAACCACAAGTATTCATTTGGATACAGTCTGCACTGCAGTTATTTTAATATCCAGTTTTAATTTAAAACAAAAGACAGAATGTTATAATTTAATTTGTTTAAAATAAATACTCTTTAAATGTTATACAAATTCCTCGGTTGCTGGTTTTTATTTAAATGGATGCAAAATAAAATTAAAAATTGGCATGCATGTCCAATTACCTGTAAGCTAAGGCCTGCCCTTCTAATCAGTTCTGCATAGATGGGTCTTGGCACCTTTTAAGAAACAACATTGATTTTAGAGGAGGCTTAAAACAAAGATCAACCACAAAATATACCGAGTAAGCTATTAAGAAAACCAGTAAAACATGCCATGGTAAGAATGTTAGAAAACCAATCGCAAGCTTTCTAGAAACAACTGGTTTTTCTACCCTAAAATCTGCTTATTCTATATAGAGTTGCAATTAATTTTAATAATTGAGTACCATTAAATTTTAAATTATTGCTATTCTTTGAAGAGTAGCAACTCAGGAAGAAATTACAGTGCTT
>VXBZ01011786.1:18119-36056 GCA_013399135.1 Heliornis fulica
ATTCTTTTATCATCCGTAAACAAAATGTTATTAGATAGCATCTGAAGCCCAATTATTTGCCACATATATATTTGATTTAGTGTTATAGACTTGCAAACTCACTGATATTTTAGGTGTTGATAAATAGTACTTATTAAGGATTTTTCAGCTTCATATAATCTGCGAGGGAGGAGGTGCACAAGAAGCTGGGAGGGGGAAGAGCCTAGTCAGTTCACCCAAACTGGCTAAAGGGATATTCTATACATTATGCTCAGTCTATAAACTGGGGAAAGTTCACCATGGGGGTGGTGATCACTGCTGAGGGACAGGTTGGGCATTGGTCAGCAGGTGGTGAACAACTGTATCGTGCATCACTTGTATACTCTTAATCTATTATTATTATTATTTTTATTTTATGTTAGTATTTCTTCCTTTGCTGTTCTGTCATGTCTTTATGTGAATCTACAAACTTTAGGGGCTTTTATTTTCCACCCCATCCCACTAGTGAGAGTAACACAAGCAGCTGTGTGGTCCTTAGTTGCTAGCTGGTGTTAAACCACAAGTATTCATTTGGATACAGTCTGCACTGCAGTTATTTTAATATCCAGTTTTAATTTAAAACAAAAGACAGAATGTTATAATTTAATTTGTTTAAAATAAATACTCTTTAAATGTTATACAAATTCCTCGGTTGCTGGTTTTTATTTAAATGGATGCAAAATAAAATTAAAAATTGGCATGCATGTCCAATTACCTGTAAGCTAAGGCCTGCCCTTCTAATCAGTTCTGCATAGATGGGTCTTGGCACCTTTTAAGAAACAACATTGATTTTAGAGGAGGCTTAAAACAAAGATCAACCACAAAATATACCGAGTAAGCTATTAAGAAAACCAGTAAAACATGCCATGGTAAGAATGTTAGAAAACCAATCGCAAGCTTTCTAGAAACAACTGGTTTTTCTACCCTAAAATCTGCTTATTCTATATAGAGTTGCAATTAATTTTAATAATTGAGTACCATTAAATTTTAAATTATTGCTATTCTTTGAAGAGTAGCAACTCAGGAAGAAATTACAGTGCTTTATTAATTAGCATTGTTAGTGAGCTTCCAGATTTCAGTTGCCTTAAAAATCAATTTGTTTACCTGCTGGTAAAGGCCAGTTTTAAAAAATTTTCATTTAATTGCTTCCTACATATTTTCCACTTCTTTTGTTTTTATCCACCCACCTTCAAAGAGTCTACACCAAGATAATTAGTTTTATTTGACAATTTTAACCAAGGCAAAATAACTAACAAGATGATTTCAGAACATCCTATAGAGTTTATTGAACGTGTCTCGAGCATTAGAGAGAAAATGCGGTATTGAGATGACAATTTAAATGGTGTCATACCGGTTCAATTCTTAACTGAGCATGTTGTCATTTCTTTTAGTTTGTATCAGAACAGAGCTGAGAAAAGTGCCATTCAAAGATTGTTACAAGTCAAATGCATTAAAAGGCTTTCAGACAAACACTGAATACCTGAAGAATGATCTCAGAGCTCTTTTTTAATCATTTGCATTTCCAATTTATGTCCCTGTGTACTCCCTTGCCATTTTCAAAAAAGGGTGTAAATTTTCATCATCCAGTATTTTGATGGCATCACATTTAGTGTCTTTCCAGATCACTCATAAAGGCATGCTAAATATACTAAGGCTGATTTATGACTCTTCTTGCCACTGTAGCTACCTGAAAGCATCACTGCTTCAGCACATAACTTCATTTACAGTTTGGAGCTAGTTCTCAATATAGGTGAAACTCTGAGCTTTTTCAGTAATAATGTTAATTATCTGTTGCTCTCCTTCCACAAATGTTGTAAATGTTCTTTATTCTTGTAATCAATATCTTGAGTGAATTTCTTTGTGATTGGATATTGTTCATATACCATCATAATTGCTTCTTGAAACATCAAAAACTTAAATGACATAGAATGTTATCAAGATTTTCTGTCTTACAACAAGCATTCTTAATAAAGTCAGACTGCCTTTTAGTTAGAAATCTACTGGAATATTGAAGGGCATTTTAATTCTCTAGCGGAGCCTAGCTGTCACCGTTTCTATGGGGCAAACAGATATGTGAATCAATCTGAATACCATGATGAATACTGAGTGCAATTTCAGATGAAACGTGATCTAGGCCATTTAGAGTTTTATTTATCTCACAGGTGATCTCCAATGCAGCGTGCCTTTTGCAACAGTTAAGGCAGTGGACAGATTTCAAGTATTGTCATAAAAAATATGTCATATTGGCAGATATTTTGTGCTTTGCCATTAATTCTGAATTGTTCTCTTTTGAAGTCTAAAAGAATATAGGGGTTTAAACTTTAAAATACAAATTTAAAATATGTATCTTAGCTCTGGCATTGCCTTGACAGTGTATTTGTTATCTGTTCAAGTCCTGATATTAAGCTCTTGCAGATAGTTACAGGCAATTTCTTGACTGAACAGATCATTTATTTTGAGTCTTATTTACACATATTATGATCCTACCATGAGAGGGAGCTCATGTAGTACCCACAACTGCAAAGTATGTAATCTCAAACTGAAATTAACATCTTCAATTATAAGAGAAAAAATGGGTTCAAGAGATAGAAGCCACACAATAGACCCTCTATCTGTCAACTATCCCTCATTATAAATTACATAATATTCCTAATTTATGTACTTCTGTGGATCTTGAATACACTTTTTGACCATAAGCCCATGTTCTCAAATGCAATAAGCCATACAACTAAAACTGTACTGTCCATCTATTTAGGTGCAGAAAACCACAAAGTGTTAAATCACAAATACAAGGTTGTATGATCTGTGTTTATTGTGCTTTTTGACATACTTAAATACTGCATTGTGGCGTGTTGACTCTGTCAGGAGGCTAGATGCCCACCAAAGCTGCTCTATCACTCCTCCTCCTCCTCAGCTGGATGGGGGACAAAAAATATAATAAAAGCCTAGCAGGTCAAGGTAAGAACAGGGCAGGCATCGTTCAGCAATTACGATCATGGGCAAAACAGAATAAACAGGAATAAAATTTATCTAAGCTGTTACCCAAACAAAACAGAGTAGGATAAAGAGAAATAAAACCAAATTTTAAAACATCTTCTCTCACCCATTCATTCTTCCCAGGCTCAGTTTTATTCCCAATTTCCCTACCTCCTCTCTGAGTGGCACAGAGGGAGGTGAATGAGGACTCTATTCAGTTCATCTCACATTGTCTCTGCTGCTACTGCCTTCACTCTCTTGCCCTACTCCAATATGGGGTTCCTGCTCACAGGAGCCAGTCCTAAATGAACTTCCCCAGTGTGAGTTCCTCCCATGGGCTTCAGTTCTTTGTGAAGTGCCACAACATGGCTTCCATGCGGTTCAGACCTTCTGGAACAGACCGCTCCAGTGCACTCCCCCATGGGGGTCACAGGTCCTGACAGCACACCTGCTTCAGCATGGACTCCTCTCTCCACAGGCTGCAGGCCCTGCCAAGAGCTTCCTCCAGCATGGGCTTCCCACCAGGTCACAGAGTCTTTCATGTGTCTCCACCTGATCCCTCATAGGGTCTTCCACAGACTGCAGGTGGGATCTCTGCTCCCCATCAACTTCCATGGGCTGCAGTGGGACAGCCTGCATCACCATGGTCTTCTCCAGGGGAGGCAAGGGAATCTTTTCTCCAGTGCCGGGTGCACCTCTTCCCCTTTTTTCTCACTGACCTTGGTGTCTTCAAAGTTTCTCATGTCTTCCCCCCTCCCCTGCTGCTTGGGGCTTTTTATCCTTCTTAAATATGCTATCACAAATTTGCTACCACCATTGCTGAATAGTTTGGCCTTGGTCAGTGGCGAGTCCATCTTGGAAATAGCTGGTATCATCTCTGTCAGACCTGGGGGAAGCTTCTAGTAGCTCCTCACAGAAGCCAGCCCTGCAGCCTTCACCCACTACCACAGCCTTGCCATGCAAAACCAAAACACACATGCAAAGCAAATATATATAATCATACTTTATAATTTTTTGCAAGTGTTGATGGAACAGTGCACAGACTGTAGCTCCTTAAAAAACATGTCAGTTTTTAATGGTGAAAACCTCAAGACAATAATTTTGGATTTTGCTAGAATATTGTCACAAATAATTGGCTGCATCACAAGGTAAATATGTTTCATGAGAAAATAAAACATAGACTTTTGATATACTTTTTATTCTTGGGATGTTGTAGTTCCACTAAGTTACTTTTTTTTCAGCTACAGGATAAATAATAAATCCAAAGAGATAAAATTACGAATGTTATGGTGATTAACTTTGAAGGAACACCTGTAAATAAGTACATTACATTTAGAGTAAAACACATTAATTTTATGCCTTTTAGATTAACTTTTACTGAAGTGATAAAATCACTGAATAAGAAAACAAATTCTTCTAAAGTACTGCTTATAAAATTTCATGTAAACCATGCAAACTCTGTTAAATGAGATTTTTGCTTTCAGTGAGAAATGACAGGAAGCATAACTTGTTATTATACAGTTGTATAATAACTAATAATAATAATTTGTTATTATACTGTTATATGTTATATATTATATATGACAGCTTTCCTGGGCATACAATTAAAATAGTTTTACTTATGATAAAAGAAGTATTGAAAAAATCCATTACTGCATCAAAGTACGTGAACAAGTTTCAATACAAACTTACAGCATATTACATTCACTCCAAGCCAACAGACTCTTAGTATAGTTAGGTAGTTGCCATTACTGTGTTACTTCAGGATTCAGGTACTGAATGGACAAAATTAAATGGATAAATCCCTGTTTATGGCTTCACACCAAAACGTACTTATCTGAGAACTAATCTTCAAAGGCATTATGTCAGAGATGAGGTTCCAACCCTTCCCTGAACTTCTTTGCATCTAGTCCTTGAATTCCCTTCTGACCCTTTTATTTAACAGTGCATAAATATCCATATTTCAAGAGAGAGAAGGCAAGTGCTTAGTGTGCACCTTAATCTTGGCTTGGAAACCTACGTATATCACTGTGCCAGAAAATAATTCTGATCTTGTGCTCAAGTTTCATAAAGCTATTGGCACAAGTTTCCTTTAGGATATGAAGTACTGAGACCGCACATCTTTGGAAGCACTGTCAGCTCATCTGAGCCGTGTGTTGAGACATTCATTTTACAAATGCTCTTTTGGGATCCAGAAAAAAAGTATATCCCTATGCCTAGACTCCATAAAGGATTCAACTGGCTATGTACATGCAGAGTGTTCCTACCACATGACAAGGGCTCAAAAACTACCTGGGGTACCCAACTCCTAATGATTAAAGCTCTGATTAGAGCATTTTCTCATAAGTGAACCTGAGGAGATTGGCCTGTACAACTTACTCTTTCAAAAACACTGTTCTAGCCACCAGACAAAAAGTGCAAAACACATGAAACCTCTTCTGTGTCAGAATGCTCTGTCCTGCTGAAATCATGCCATACTTCTGCTAAGATTGAAAAGCATTGAAGAAGAATAAGTGATCGTGCCTTGGTATCCTAGTGGGTATGCAGTGCTTTGAAATGCTTCCTTACTCTATTATTTCACCTCTATGAAAATGGACTCCTGTATGACAAAACCCAGGACATTAGAGAGCACAGGTCATCCCAATGCTCTTCTGTTTCAGGTTGTTTTCTGAAGCTGCAAGCAAAACTGATGAGAAATCAGAGCTAAGTCCTCAAGTTCATGGTTTTGGGGTGAATGTAAGTGTGTATTTTCCCAGATTTCAGTCTGGGAAAGGACAGGTAAAATCAGCCTACTTTCTAGTAATCAAGATTTGAAGACCATTGAAGAGACACACAATGCTGAAATAAATATTAATACAAGCTTTTAGAAGTGTTTGTGATTTGCAGAAGATAGCTGCAGCAGTCAGCTTAGAAAAATACCATCAAAGCATTTCACCTCAAGAAAAACAGTTAAGAAATCTCCTGAAATGTATCACAACACTGCTTAAGCAGCTCTGCAGAGCACCTGTGTGCAAATTTTATATCATCCTTGTATTCTGATCTCTTGGTCTGGTTGACTTCTGATGCAAAAATGGAACTGCTTTAGGGTTACTTTAATAGGTATTAACCATTAATGCACACATACACGAGCAAATCTCTGATTCTTCCCATTGTACTGAGTTGTCAAATGATAGCTGTATTTCCTCCATGTGTACCTCCTGTGTCTCATATAACATTCCTGACAAGAGGAAGCTAGGAGTTTCACAGGAAAAAGTATTTTGATTGCCAACACTTAACAAAGGGGAAATTCTGAGGTAACTTGGTAAGGAACTACTGCAGCAATGGAAAGGCACAAAATAACCTGACAGGTTCCTGATGTATACTCTTCAGGGAAATCTTCTGGGTATATTTGAAACTTGTGTATTAATTATTTTCAAATAGCTTGGTTTTTTGCCCAAAGTCAGGGATGAAGTAAGGGCAGTGATGTTCTCTGTCTCATAATCAGACTCAAATTAAAACATTTACAAGTATGTTAGAGAAAGATCAAGCAAAAATGACTGCACTTGGCTTCTGAGTCAAGGGAAAATAAGTCTTCTTCTTCCAATCTCTGCCTTCTGTTAAATCTTTCATAGTGAACAAGTACTAATAGTCTGAACTCTCTAACCTCTTAGTGATGGGTACGTAGTATGTGAATAGTAAATTACCCAGCTTTAAGAAGTCTCCAGTGTGAGAATGTTTACTTCTAGTGAAGATACTTAAACAAAAAAAAAAAGAAGCTTTATATTAGTGACATCTATTTGGGGTTTAAATTATATGTCTTAATAGCTACATATGTGCTTTGCTTTAATTTAAGAAATAATTTTATTTTTGCTCTAATTGAGACCTTGCTGACAGATGACACACTACAACATGAAAGTGCTTCTGAATAGACATCTTTGAAAACTTAGAGCTAAATCCATCTTACATGGACAGTGATTTAAATGAAAGCTTTTAATATGATCAAGAGAAGTCTAAAATAGATTCAATCAACATCTTCACCATAATCACAAATATCACAACAATTCAAGAACTGATTCTATAATTAAAGACTCCCACCCCCCTGAAAGAAAAGAAGAAAGACTGGCTGAAAAATGAGCTATTGAACATACACATAGGAGATCTTTAAAAAGAACTTAGTAAGTTTCCGCACAAAGCCTGCATTGAGAAGCAATGAAAACACATGCTAATAGAGATGATTAAATATTAAAAGATGAGTCTTCTGGCTTTTTCTCTAGGGTTTAGGCTCCTTCTGTCCAACCTTTAATATCTATTTTTTCTGTAAGCATTAAGTGGTTTTCATAAATCTCCACCAATTTAACAGATGCACATCTCCAAAGCTGATTTAAAGTTTCCCAAGAGTCAGTGCATAAGGGTTAGCTTTGGCCATACAAAGTAAAGGAGAGACAGCAGTTGCTCCAAGTGCCATTGAATGACACAGGCGGGCTCATTGACATACTGCTTGGTGCTTGCTCCATGATCTCTGTGAGAAACAGCTAGTTGGAAGGATCCAAGACAGACAAGGACTAAGGTAGAAATAAGGCAGTGTGGCAATCGGGCATCTAGTAGTTAAGCTCCATCTCTATCATATATTAATTTGGTAGTGAATAATTATTCATAAGTATGCCAGAGAATCTTTTGCAATCTCTGTGGAAGTGCTTCAGACATGGTGCATTCAGCACAAAATCATAAAGCACACGTTATACAGCAATAAATAAAAATAGAACACATCTTTGGAACACCAGTCTCCTTGGAAGAATCCCAAGCACTGGGTTGAAGCATATTTTAATACATTTGAGTGCTTAAGGTTGCTTGAGAGTCAAACAAGTAAGGACTTTATTTAAGAAATACTTTGTCAGAAAGTTTCAGTTTGATGAAGCATGATGAAAAGCAAAAGCAGCAACTTTCTGCTAGCTCAGACATGAGCTGGAACACAGAAGACTCCAGTGAAGTTTTGTTCTGGAAGCAGATCTGAACTCAGAGAAAGTCTGCTCTACTTCCCTCACACTCTGATTGCACATGCTGACCACCAAGTTTTAACACCCCCATGCTCTGATTCAGGGATTATTTTATTATATAAACAACACTGAGGCACTCTCCTGGAAAAAACTGAGCAGAACACTATTCTGAATTGTGTATGTCAAAAGGTTTCAAATTTCCTTCTCTAGATTAGCCAGAGTAAGAACCTGAAATTGGATCAAATCTGTCCTTAGCAAGGCCCTTACCAACTGACCCATTCATTTAATCTGGTGCATCACTTTTTCATGGACAGTTTTCAGACGCATATCATTGTGCTATGATATGGAATAAATCCTAAGTTCCTGTTTTTTCGACCTCCAGAATTATAGGTTTGCAATTAGTCTGGGACTTTATGTGGTAGCCACCACATGTTTGTGACATGTTTCTAGTGAACCATTATTTGTAGTCAGTCAGGTTTATCCCTTACTAACTTTGAAGCTATACAGACAAATTAATACAGGTTTTTGGTTTTGTTTTTTTTTTTTTGCGCAGCTTCAGCAGAGTGCTCATGCAGATGAGAAGCTCAGAAGTGTATTTTGGGTAAAACTTGACAAGCTGCTTTTGTTTTGGTTTTATAGTGAACTCAATGCCTATGAGTATAGACAGATTATTAGCCCTGAAAATCCTTCATGAATTCACAAAATAAGTAGATCATGAACAATACATGCCTAACTCTTAGCACTCAAGTAAGGAAACCACTTTTTCAGAGTATAAACGGAAGTTAATTTCCTGAAATCTGTTTAAAATATTCTTGACAATGACAATAGTTATTTGTACTGGAACAGATTATTTGAAGTGAATATATGTATTGTGAAGCTCTAATAGGTCTCATCTGGGCCTCTGCTTCTTGCTACTCTGTCACCACAAAGCAGCCCAAAAGTAGGTAAACTTTTCCATTGTTTATACTTTTCCAACATCACAGCTCCCAATGCCTGGAACATAGTGGTCTTCCAGGGACAAACTGGACAGGACTTACCTGATAGACCTGAGGTTAACTTAATTCATAATAGGTCATAGCTGACTGGCTATTTACAATTTCAGAAAAGCATAAAAATATTTTAGCTTCATTAGTCTATACTGTTTCTCCCATTCTGGTCTCACAACAAACTCAGATCTGTTGGAACAATCAAGGGCTGGGGAAGTTGTGGGGGTGCGGTGGAGGTGGGGAACAAAACACGAAACAAATGCTGTGCAAGGCTGCTATGGTTTTTCTCATCTGACAGAAATGCTACACATCTATCCATTGTGTTCAGATATTAAAAACTTGCTCAAAAGAATGTCTTAAGAGGCTTATTATTTTGGGTGGTTGACTCAGCTGAAAACAGTGATTCACATCCTTGTAATTATTTTTTGCAGGCAAGACGACGCAAGCTGAGCTGCATAGTTCTGAACGAATTAAAGTCTGGTATTAATTGAGTGGTTATTAAAAACAGTGCTTCCTTTGGAGTTCAAGAGAGTGGGTGGGATTTATTTCACTTAGCATTAAGCAGCTGCGGTGTACAAGATATGAAGTATTGTTCACCTTATCCTTTAAATGGAATACACTTTCTGATTTTAAGAACGGGCCTTAAGTCTCAAGAATTTTAATAATTAATTTCCCTCTTCATAGTCACACTTCTCATACTTACCTGTATACTTTCAGTCCCTCACTGTGTTTAAGATTTTGTAAATTATAATTAGCTTTTTGTAAATTACAAACACAGAATCACAGATTAATTTAGCAAAGGACAGTTGGGCAATGTTCACAAAAACTTGCCAGTCTGATAGAAAACTTTAATAAATGAAAAATACAGGAATTAAAAGCATTATCTACTTTAGTCTAGCTTTTTCCATTCTAAACAAAGATGTTTCAGTACAAACAACTAGATAAAGAGCATGCTGCTATTAACCTACTTGGAAAATGAAGTTTGAACCTAAAAGTAGAAATAAAATAGAATTTGATTCAAGAAACCTAGGAAAAAAAAGGTAACTGTTCCAGAGTTCATGCTTCTAAGTTCATGCTTAAAATGAGAGGTTTTTACATCTGACAACGTGTCTTCTCACCCCACAGCCCTTTAAGGCCATACAGGAGACAAAAGGAGAGAAAGGGACTGAATCCTCTATACTGAACCCTCTTGCCTTCTATTTAAGCATCTCCTGTAGGATGAGAATAATTCCTCTCTATGGTTATGTTTTTTACTGTTCAGAAAAAAATCTCTGTATTGGTCCTAAGTGATATCAACTAATCTATATCAACACTTCTTAGGCTTCACTCCTTACATAGTGAGTGATGCAGCAGGCAGTTAGAGCAAGCGGTTCAAAGCAAATACGAAAAAAAAAAATTACAGTTTAAGGGCTGCTTAGAACTCAGTCTTTCTCCTTGAATTTCTTTAATTCCGCTGCATAAAAATGTTCTATAGGTGCCAGTTTCACTCCACTGATTTTAAGCTAGAGGACTTAAACTAGAAGAGGGAAGGTTTAAGTTAGGTATCGGGGAAGTTCTTCGCAGAAAGAGCGGTGAGGTGCTGGAAGGGGCTGCCTAGAGATGTGGTGGATGCCCCAACCCTGGAGGTGTTCAAGGTCAGGTTAGATGGGGCCCTGGGCAACCTTGTCTATATGCAAACCTGGAGGTTGGTGGCCCTGCCTGTGGCAGGGAGTTTGTAACTTGATGATCCTTGTGCTCCCTTCCAAACCAGACCAGTCTGTGATTCTGTGATTTTGTGACTACTATAAAAGGAGTGAAGGGTACAGATATCCATGAACAGGTATTTACATTAAACATTTAATGAGGTGACATGAATTTCTGTTTTACATTGCTTTCACTTGTGTTACTGGCTCATGGAAGTACCAGGAATATCTCTACACTAAGTGGTATTCAGCGAAGTAGTGGATAGTTTTATTGTTTCCATTTCAAGGTAAGAGAGGAGACCCAAGAGCAGAGGGTTAATTGGCAACCCACTGTCTTTCAACAACTTCTTGAAGGATTCTGACTTTTATATAATCATCTCTTGATTAATTCTAGGTCTAAAGAAATTAGCTGCTAATAAATCACTACCATTATTTCAACAGAAGTCACAACAGTTGAATAAATGTTTATGAGTCTTTACAAATCTTAGAATCATAGAATCATAGAATTTTTAAGGCTGGAAAAGACCCCTAAGATCATCCAGTCCAACCATTAACCTACCGCCACCAAGTCTACCCTTAGACCACGTCCTCAAGCACTGCATCTACCCGTCTTTTAACACCTCAAGATATGGGGACTCAACCACCTCCCTGAGTAGACCGTAAATTGTCCCAAGGCTCTTTTAGTAGAGTTAAATGTGAATAAAATACACACCAATAGTACATTCAAATGATTGAGTGTATATATTTTGTAATAGATTCAAATTTTTTGAATACTCATTTAATATTGCATTGGCTAGTACTGTTGACTACCAACTGTTAAAATTTCTGAAAAGTTCAATGTTAAAATATGGTAGTTTAACACAGTTGCATAGAAAAATAATATCTGGCTGTATCTTTCTTCTTTTACTCCTTAGTGTTGCAAACTGGGAGTTCAATGAAACTGTAAATGTTTGTTGTTCAGCTGCCAACATATTTGCTCGGGAATATGTTGGCAAGATTATCTCCCACATCAGAGTGCCATGGATCACAGAAATTGGGTGTTGGCCAGCTGCATAAATGATCTAACGCATTTCTTGTATAGTTCTTGACTGCATCACTGTGGAGTCTTCGTCAGTGCAGGAAAGGTATAGCAAAGTTCAGCTCTTCCCTATTTCAGTTTAATCATGATAGGCAGTTCAGACACACACAGCCACTCGGTCACTTCCCATCAGTGGGATGGAGGAGAGAATTGGAAAGCTTTTAAATTGGAAAGCTTTGAAGCTTTGAAATTTATGAGATGAGATAAAGACAGTTTAATAGGTAAAGAGATATCTAATCCATCCTCATTAACCACCCACCACTCCTTGATCTCAGGTTGGGTCACTACTGCAACTTGCACTGCTTCCTGTGATGCTCATCCTCCATTGGTTTAGTTGGTTCTTACTATAGTGCTTCCTATAACATGCAACTCAAGCCATGTGTTACACCAGCTCAAAGGCATTTCCATTACAGTGTTCAACCCTGATCTCTTTGGACCAGACTACAGGGTTTAACATTGCAATGAACTTCGCAGTACTCCTGCTCGAGCATGACCTTATCCATAGGCCACAATCTCTTAGGGATGTAACTGCTTCAGTGTGTCCTTATCCAAGGGCCACTGTCTCTTCAAGGGTGTACCTACTGTGCCATGAACTTATCCATGAACACTGACATTTCAGATGAAGCTGTTGTAGCATGCACTTATGCAAAGTCACAGATGCTTTGAGGTGTACCAACTCCAGCAAGGACTTTTCTTTATTCCGTAACCTCTTCAGGACTGTATCTGCTCTATGTGATAGGGGAACGGTTGGACTAGATGATCTCGGAGGTCTTTTCCAACCTTAATGATTCTATGATTCTATGATTTGTGGCAACAGGCACTTTAGGGTGACCTGTTCCCAGGTGAACTTGTCCACAGGTCACAATCCCTTCAACTCCAGTTCACACTGGAACTCAAGCATGTGCAATACAGCAGCACAGGAACAGAAGCATATTCTAGCTCAGGTGCATGTCTATTGATGTTATCAAAATGTTTGCAGGCACAGCAGAATAAAATGATAAAAAGTCTACAAGCAGCGAATGCAAGAACACCAACAAGCACTGGATTGTTTTTTACAGTAAGGCAAGCAAGCCCAGTTGCAAGCATGGGAGATTGCTAATTTGTGGATAAATAGCTATGATAGCTATAAATTAGGTCTAGAATACACTCCAATCAAATCTGATGTTACCTTAAGCTCTTCAAGTGCCATGTTGGGCACCAAAAAGTACTGCCATAGTTTAACCCTATCAGGCATCTAAGCCCCATGCAGTATACACCCATCCAGCATTTCTTTCCTTCAGCATGAGAGAGACATGCGTCACAGGCTCGACTATTCCATCCTACTGTGCACTTATGGACACTGGTCTGCTGAGAATCTGTGTCAAAAATGTTGTTTTGCTGTGATGTCTAGCCAACACATGGCTAAGTACTAGCAAAAGCTTACTAGAGGATCTGCCTTTTTTAGCCTGGAATTTGTGTTTCCCTATAGTTGATTAGTCTAATAATGACTGTTTATCCTGTTTTGAAAACAATAGTTAAAATGTGTGCTTGCACACCTTTTTTTTTTTTTTTCTTCCCATTTGCAGGAGGAAAATGCCTTTATTTTTAGCCCATTCTGAGTTAGAACATTCTCTCAGTTTTCCTCCTAGCATTTCTGAAAACTGACAAAACAGTATTTCAGGACTGTAATTTATTAAAAATATTTAAATAAGGCCTTAAATCATTTTAAACAGAGAAGAAGCATTGTAAGAAATAAAATTATGTGATTTTTCAAGCTGAATGACATGAAATGACAGATGACACCCTGGCTCCACAGAACTTACATAGGATTATTACCATTGATTTCAATGAAGACAGCTTTGGAAGAGATATGGACAAATATCTGGTCTTAGCAGCTCATATTTCTGAAAAGAACAGAAAGTAAATAAAAGACTTTTTTCCTAAAGCAGAGAAATATAATAGAAAAAAAAAAATATGACTGGTTGGAAAGATCGGGAGTAACACAGAGAAAAGAGCTATTGGAAACCAAAGGTTTTTTTCTAAAAAGACAAAAAAAAAAATATTTATCTGTACAGACAAGGCAGAGAAATTTTCAAATAATGAAATAATCTTTATTCAATATTTAAAAGTTGTAAGAAAATGAAGAACACTATAAAAATTGAAACAGATCCTCACTTTTCAACATGGGTGTCACTAGTCACAAGGGTTTAGTCACATATTAGTAGCCAGCCTCAGTAAAGAAAATTTAAGCTGCTAGGAAAAGCAATAGATGGTGTCTAATAATCACCATATGTTGTCTTTTTAGTAAATAGATGAGCCAACCTAATAGAAAATAGTACCTCATAGAGATCTACTCCTCCTGTTTCATGATGCCTAAGTTGCTTGGAGCAAAGTAATCTCAGTGCACATCTATTTCATCCCACTAGTTGTCTCTATCTATCTGGACAATTATTTAAATTGGAAAACTGCTTTTAGATAGATACAAAACCAAAACCAAGAAACCAAGGTGAATTCTGTCCTTACATCTAATTTCAAAATCATGACTAAGTAATGAGGCCTGATATGAGGGTTCAGCTTCAGTGCAGTTTAGGTGTTCTTGTACTGATTTTCTCAGGTCAGATTGTGATTAGTGAACTTAGCCAGCACTGGCAGAACCCCAGTAATGTGTAACATCTGAGCAATAATAGTAATATAAGATAGGAGTGCCTCACATATATCACACCAATCGTATTGTAGTTTGTTGACTTCAGGTATTTAAAAGACGGGTAGATGCGGTGCTTGAGGACATGGTCGAGCGCTGGACTTGGTGTGGTAGATTAATAGTTGGATTGGATGATCTTAAGGGTCTCTTCCAACCTTAACAGTTCTATGATTCTATGATTCTATGACTTCTCCTGAGGTTCTTTTCCTCAAAAAGCAAAACTCTTTTAAAGCAAGAAAAAATGTTTTATTAGTTACTGAGATTCATTCAAACTCATCAAACCAAATCCTATGCCCATTTCTCATGTCTCCTTGAAACACTGATTATTAAATGGTGTGGTGGTTTGACCCAGGCTGGAGGCCAGGCTCCCACCAAAGTCGCTCTATCACTCCCCTCTTAGATGGACAGGGAAGAAAATGCATGTTGAGGGGCTTTGGAGTCCAGATAAGGACAAGGAGAGATCATTCCACAATCAGTGTCGTGGGCAAGACAGACGAAAAATAAAATTTTCATAAAATTGTCCATATCCTGCTGCTTTCTGAGTTTTCCTTTATCCCTTGTTCACTAGCATATATGAAGAATCAAAGTTATGCACTCACCCTAATCAATCTGGAAACATTCATCACAAAGATAAACAAATGAACTTTGCCTATTTATTGCTTGAATATTCATGACTGAACAGAATTTGTTTACATGTGTCTACGCTGCAGGCAGGATTTGACAGTAAGCTGCAAATTCCAGTGATTCAAGAACCTGTATAAATCCAGAATTCTTATCTTCTTACCAGTAAATAGACAATGTTTGTTGTACATGAAAAAAATTTGCAGTATTGTTGTATATACTTTTGTACACATTTTTGTAAGTGATAGCATTTAAAAAAATAAATAAATCCAGAAAGAGCTCACCTTTGCCTAGAAGAGAAGCCTTTTCTCTATTTGAATAGCAATAGGAGACATCATACATTTTTTCTTGATTATTTGATTGCTTTTCCCTGCCTTTTGAAATTGTGCTTTTTATTTTTAATTTATGTACATCAATGCATAACAACGGGCAGAATGAATTCTATTTGGTTAGAAATTCCTAGTAGCTTCAATTCATTACTGTATGTGTTAACTGTATGTATAACCTCACATGAGTAATAAAATAAAGCTGAAAAGACACCTTCAAAATCCATTTTATCCTTCAGTTTTTGCAGGGAACATCAAAGTGTGCAGTTTATATCAGACACTTTCCACAATCTGTGCAAATTGTTGATCATTTTAGAGTAAGATATAGTGCAATTGCTTGTGTTAAAGTTGTTTTTGTAATAGGGAAAGTGATTGACAGAATAATTTTTGAAGAAACATGCATTGATATAAATGGTGGCAAAGATCAGTAACTGATGGACAGAGAAGATATTAAACTCAGATGGTTTACTTCAGTATGAATTTCTTGATCCTCTGCCTAAACCTGGAGAACTAAGAGCATCTACCACAAGCCTGAGCAGGACATTTAGGGGAAAAGGAGAGCAAGTATGCCCAGAAATCCACAGTAGGCTTTGCCTGACCTATGCAGAGATCTACTTTATAGAATTTATTTCATGAAAGTCCTTGTTTCTCTCCACAAAATATAGAAGTGGTGCAGAAAAATAAATTTAAAATAGGTATTTATGTTGTAGACATCTAAAGTAGCTGTAGTCAACCCAACCTCAGGGATTGGCATATAGTCAGGGCATTTAAAGAAGATCTAAAACTAACAGACTATAAATATCTACATGGATTAGTAGAAACCTTCACTCATAGTGACGTTTTCATGCTATCAGGAGTAGGATCACCTCAGTAGAATGACGCCATAATATGAGCTGTAGCATTTAAAGTAACATGCACATGAATATGGATATTATATTGTTTATTTATGTGCACATGTGAACATGTATGTTATTTTGCACCAGCCTTCCAAACTGGACAACTAGTTTGGTTGTTTAGAAAACTAGGAAAAATATCCCAACCATTGTTGAAATTATCAATAAAAAATTCACATTTTCCATACAAGACAAGAGAACATTTTCTGTTTCACTCAGAATTGAATAGTTGTCACATGATGAACATGCAGTGCACATATCAAATCTCTTAGAGGTATATAAATATCATTAGCACAAGTAAATTTTTGTGTGATTCTTAAAATAAGAGGGAGCGTGGAAAACCCCTTTGAAAGGTGTCAATAACATGGTCAGTAAATCAAATAGAAAATTCTGGAAATGCTTAAAGCCTATAGCACAGTAAAACATTATTGTAAAGATCTACAACCAAAATACTTTGTCTTTCTTCCACAATGTTTTGTAGATTGTTGGTCTTCTCTATTGATGGGTCTGTGTCTTGGCTGTTAAACAAAGACTGAAAAATTAATTTGCAAATCTCATTTAGATGCTACCTCCATGTACCTTTCAAATCACTATACCTCCAGAAACACATTATGCCAAGTTTTCAAGCATTCTGGGGTTTTATAGTCTAGACAAAACTCACTCAGAAGGGATGTAAGAATACTCATCTCGTAAATTTGTGACCCTGATGAATGCTGGGGACAAGTCAGGAGAATAATAATGGGCAGTTCTGTTCCGTAAGAAAGACTGTGATCCTAACAGCTAGTTATATTGGGACTGGTGCCAAGAGAAACAATTTTACATAAATTTTTCTTGCCTACCTGCCTACCTACGAATCTCCTGGTTTTTAGTTTGGCTTCAGTTAGTTGGAGCATTAACTGATTTTTCAGAAAGCTATACCCAGAAAAGTCCATCTTAAATGAATCATCCATATGCCCATATGGTGTGAGTCCTATCATCAGTGTGGAAATTTCTTTCCATTAAATATGTTGAGCGGTTCAAGTAAAAGGATTATACCACATTGCATTTCCAGGTAATCAAAGTGGATGTGTTTCTTTATATGAGATAACCAGAAATTATTGCTTATGAACAAGTCAGCCCAGCTGTTACTCATGTTAATTGTTAACATTATTCTGAACAACAAATATATTTGATTAAATCATAATGGTTTTCTGGAGAAATTGTGTATGCAAACAGGTGAAGTTTCCCTTACAAAAATATTTCAGTAGTGTTTCTCATAGATGTACAGTGTACCACAAGAGTACTGGGATGGTATTTTTCAATGCTGATACTGTAAATGTCATGTATGGATTGTTAATGTAATGTACATGTCAATGTAATGGATTTCTTTCCATGTGGGACTAGGTGTCAAGAGAGTTGCAATATGTGCTTTGGGCATATATTATTTTCTAAATGAAAAAAAAAAAAAACCAAACCCACATCAGCAAAATCCAGGAAAAAAATACAAAAATAAAAAAAAAAAAGGACTCTGTAAATGCAAACCCACTTTTATTTTACCACTGAGTTCATTTTTCCATTTGTCTGGAAAGGATTTCACTTTCCTGAAATTTGTTTAATAACAGTTTATCTTAGAGGAGAGTCTACCGAATCAATGTGCTGCGCAATAAGTAGCTGATTGCATGATCTAATTAATACTACTTGTTATTTCCTTCTTTTTTTTTTTTT